>RDPX01000227.1:1303276-1347122 GCA_003991215.1 Morbakka virulenta
GGTTCTACACTCAGCCCCTTCCTTTTCGCCATTATCATTGACAACCTCACAGTGGAAGTAAGGAAAGAAGCGCCTTGGTCAATGATGTTTGCCGATGATGTTGTGTTATGTTGTAGTACCAAGCAGGAAGCTGAATGTGAACTGGAGAAATGGAGGCACGCGCTTGAAAGGAGAGGCGTAAGAGTCAGCAGAGCCCATACTGAGTTTCTGATTCTGAATGATAAGGACGAACAGACTAAGATCACCATGGATGGGGAGGAAGTGAACAAGGTTGACGGATTCAAGTACCAGGGCTCTACTTTAGCAAGCAATGGAGACTGCGATCGAGAAGTGCAGAAGAGGGTGCAGACGGGGTGGAACAGTTGGTGTAAAGTAATAGGGGTGCTGTGCGACAAGTACATGCCTACAGAGGTCAAGGGAAAGGTACACAGGACAGTGGTACGACCTGGAATGATGTATGGAATTGAGACATTACCTCTCACTAAGAAGCAGGAAAACAAACTGGAGGTGAATGAAATGAAAATGTTGAGATTTTCCGTTGGAAAAACTAGGAAGGATAGAGTGAGGAATGATCAAGTGCGAGACACGCTAGGGGTGGCAAAACTAGGAGAGAAGATCAGGGAAGCAAAACTTAGGTGGTTTGGACATGTTATGAGGAGGGATGAACAGTATGTGGGCAGGCAGGTGATGAACATGGCTTCACCTGGAAAGAGGAGACGAGGGAGACCAAAAAGGAGGTTCTCGGACTCGGTAAATGAGGACATGAAGGAGAAGGGACTGTCTGTTAGCGACATCCAGGACAGGCAGAGATGGAGGAGACTGGTCCACTGTGGCGACCCCTAATGGGAGAAGCCGAAAGAAGAAGAAGAAGAAGAATAAGAATTGTACTGTTGACAGTTGTACTGCAGTAATACTACTACACCCACTACTTCTATTACTAATGTCTTTTTCATTGCTATTAAATAAAAAATGGTAAATGATTTTGTACCCATTCATGAATTCATTATGTCTAGCTTATTAGAGAGGACAAAAAAACAACTATGTTTTAAAAATGAACAAAAATTATTTTTTTACAAGTAGATTATCCCACACTAAATACCAATGATAAATGCGTTGAATGGCCTACAACGTAGTGTCTTGCATGGTAGCAGGTGGTATCAACATCAGATACTTCAACTTTTTGTTTATTAATTAATATTGATTATTTCGTAATAAAACATACCGCACAGATATCGCATTTCCTTCCAACCACACCTACTTTACAACTGCATTGTCCTGTAAGACTGGAACACGATGCTGTAAATGCTCCAACTAAATGACAGTCACAAGCTGGCCAAGAATTAGAAAACATTGGTCAAACAAAAAATATGTGATGGGTAACTCTATAGTAAATGACCAAGATATCATACAGTCTATAATAGAAAAGAAAATGTGCTCAAATGTTTTTCACTGTGAAATCGATGGAGGCCACTGAAAACAAGCATATGGTAGCTCTTTTTCCGTTATGATAAAAAAATGGTCGTTAGATAAATACCATTATCATACAAAATATGATATCTACCCACGTGTCCAGTCAACCGTCGTTGACCAGCATGACCCCCTAAATGTCTCTACCCTTTGTATGTTGGATAATTTTACTTCCTGGCCAAGATTGACCCATTCTTCTCCTCACGCTAGCCATAGAGCCTTGTCCATGTCTGCCACGAGCTCTCTTTCCCTCCATCTTTCCTGTGCTAACAAAATTTTCAAGCTTTTCTTTTCTACATATGTGACCAAAAGAAGACATTTGCCACTTTTTAATCACGTTGATTAGACGTCTATGTGCTCCAGTCCTATCTAAAAGAATTTCATTGCTTTGACTATCTAACCATGATACTCCTAGCATACACCTGAAAACCATAATTCTAAAGACTTTAATTTCCCCTCCATATTCCTGCTTACCACCCATGTTCCACAACCGTATAAAAGAACTGACCATACATACGATTTTAATATTCTTTTTCTTGTATTCAACCTGATCTTTCTCTTTGTCAAAATATTTGCTAGATCTTTCAGAGCTTTCTTTGCTATTCCGATTCTTCTTTTTATTTCGATGTCACATCTATCATCGCTTGTAAGAATACTACCTAAGTAACTAAACTGTTTTACTTGTTTTATCGCTTGCCCATTTACTATTAACTGGCACTTAAGAGACTCTTTCTTCTTCGATATAACCCTACAAAACGTTTTCCTAACATTCAATGATAATCCCATCTTTTCACTTTTAGTCACAATTTCATTCACAATACCCTGTAGTTTACTTTCTGAATCCGCTATGAGCGCTGTATCATCCTAATATTATACCTAAATACATTATATACATTATATTATACCTTCCTCATACCTAATGTTATTCATGTTCACCCCATTTACATAAATACATTCTTTGTCTCTTACTTCACTCATGGCAATTTCAGCATTTAACAGAAACAGATCCGGGGATAGTACACATCCTTGTCTAACTCCACGCTTGATCTTAATATAACTACTTAAATCACTGGCTATCTTTATTGCTTCCTGTTGCCACCAGTACAGATCTTGTAACAACCTTAAGTCCTTTCCATCAATATCTAAATCATGCAGCATCAGCATTAAGTTTCTGTGTCTTACTTTATCAAAGGCTATTGTATAATAAAAAAAAATGTATAATTTCTTTTGCATTTCAATGGCCCTTTCAGACATTATTCTCATTACAAAAGTAGCATTTCGAGTACCCCATATCATCCACAAAGCCATACTGTTCCTCTGAAATCTCAAATCTAAAATTACTCTATGCTTTTAGTAAAATAACTCTAAGTAAAATTTGTGTAACATGACTCATATGAATATGATAAAGTAATCAGAAAAAAATTGCTTTCTTGGTAATAAAATGGTTCTGTTTGCATATACAAGGTATGGCTACTTCAAAATCCTGGAAGAATAATATACTTGATAATTTTATATTTTCAATATCACCATTTTTCTTCATTAAACGCCATGAAAAATGTCAAAAGAAATGGTCTTGTTTGAAATTTTTACTTTCTAAAATCATAGATCATTTAGAAAATCATCTTGTTTCTAATAGTGACTTCCTAAAATCATGGAATTATATTGTTTTTTTATTCACTTGGGAAAAAAGCACTTATGGACGTGGATTTTTGTATCATGTGCAATTCACTTATTTTACTAATATTATACTTTTGTCTTACAATTACCAAAATCAAAATACAAATTAACTTTTCAAGCAAAAACCAGTTTACGCTTCAGTAAAAGTGAAAAATACTTTTTATACCATATCATAAATTCCTCTAAACTATAATATTTACAGAATTTCTCAAAAATTCATTTTTGTTGACACTCCCTTTTCACCCCTCTCTTTACTACATTCCTGAGCCACTCTCCTAAAAAGCTCAAATTAAAAATAACACAAAATACATAATTTGACGTTATTTTTACATTATATATATATACATTAGATACATACATACATACATACATACATACATACATACATACATGAGTGAAATTTCTTCGTCTCTTTCGTTTTTCTTCCCTTGACTACTTTTAAAATGTTTCAATAACAATAACAATTATATTAACTACATATTTCTTCTATTGACAACGAAAAACTGTGAAATGTTAAACAAACAACGCAAATGTGTAATAGTTAACATCGGGATTTACCTTTACACCGTCCAGGCAGAAGTGCGCTACCGTAATGAAATGGTTTACACAGCTGACAACGTGTCCCCATTGTATTGAACTGACAATTTATACAGTCTCCATTTCGGTGACAAAAGTTACTGTTGTTGTTGCATTGACATGGACTGCAAGTGTCGCCAACAGTGTTAGGTGGGCAAATGCAGGCGCCGGTAACAGGATCACATATTTTAAATGGCCCGCTACACCTACAAGCTGTAGAATTGAAACAAAAAAGTCTTTAAAATACATACAATTACTTATTCAAGGCATAAGTATGAAAAGGGGCACATATTATATTTTTTCTTTTATATGTTACAATTATTGACATTTTTCAATACTGATTTGGCCTTTAATCAACAGGCTTGATCCTGCCAGGACGTACCGCCACAACCAATATGTAAAACATGTGGCTAAGATAGCCAGACACTGTTTTCTGTTTTGTGCCACTAAAATTTTTAATTTTATGCAGTTTCAAATTCGCTTTTTATATTACATTTTCTCAATTTTATCAAATAATGTGGTCTGAACTGTGAAGCAAAACAACAATTTTTGTGGGGGTTAACGTCATTTTCCCCAGTAACTTGGACTCAGACAGTGCCCTTCATAGGGACTTGGATTTGACAGTGAGGAATTTCTTGGCTGGATGCCCTTTCTGACGCTAACCAATGGTTTTTTCTTTTGTAAAGTTCCATAGTCTCCAGCTGGGGGAATCGAATCCGCAACCTCTTGGTTACGGTGCAGTTGCACTAACCATTAAGCCACGGCTCCTCTGTAGCTATACAACAAAAAAGACCAAAATACATTATAGATTTTAACCAGATAATGGTTCCATTTTTGAGAATGAGAGGAAAAAGTAAAGACCTTACGTGTACATCCTGTTGATGTCAAATTGTAATAGCCAGGTAAGCATTGTGAACAGTCTCTTTTACCAACACCAAACTTGCAATGACACTGCCCACCATATTCTTGACAACTTGAATTGTAAGCTCCTATCAAATTGCATTGGCAAGCTGCAGAAGAAAAAGATACACATAACGCCGTCTGATTATTAAGATCTTTTTAATTTTGGTAAAATTAATAATAAAGTATCATTTTAGGATTTATGTGTGTAGTTTTTCATATGGTCATCTAAAAGTGTTCTATTTGAAATTAGCCCCAGGTATTCAAGTGCAAGAAAGAATGATTTAACCTAAAAGAAATATCTTTAGTTGCTCATCCGATATGTTTAACTTAATGACCTAGATAAAAAACTCTTTACTTCGGATCTTCTAGTTTTCCAAATTCATTCAGAGTGCACCATCTACAACCCATATATTTACTTAGTTTATTCATCCAATTGAGTTTGCTCTGGTATCACTGAGTAATTCTTGCACCATTTTTTTTGTTTAGCTGTTATTAAATCGGGTGACATGAAGAATCCTGTTTCATTCCAAGAGCATATGAAAGCCATTCAAACTCTCCTTTAGATGTAAGAAAGGCTGAGTATTAGCGTTTAAATAGTCTTCTTGTGATGTGTATATGATGATATACCTTGAGGATCCCGTTTTTTAAGATCCTCTAAAGCTTGTTATAACTGCCACAGTCAAAAGTCACTGATAATACTTACATTCAGGGAATTAGTACTGTATTTACACTTTTTCATTAGGGTTGCTACAATTATGATTTTCTCTGGAACAAGCTTGTCTTTTATAAACTCTCCCTGTGAACCAATTATGTTGATATCTTCTTCTTCTTCAAGTGTTAGTCTGGAACAGACGTCAACGACCATGGCTCGACAAATCTCCCTGTTGTCCGTCTTCCTCATCAGCTCGGCTATCGTTAATGTGTTTTGCGTTGTCGATTGATTAAGACTCCCCATGAATGTTATCCTCTATTTCAACCTGCTTTTCTGTCACTCTATCTTCCCATATAGCATATTCTTTACAAGTTTGTCTTTTCTACATACGTGTCCAGAAATTGAAGCTGTCTCTTACGGATTGTTTTCATGAGCGATCTTCTGTAATTTGCTGTTTCCATCAATTCTGTTAATATCACTGGAACAATTACTTTGAGATGATCAACAAGAAGATATTGGATCTATTGACGATAAGAGTAACAGTGAAATGATTGTCAGACTTTCTGATATCCATCTTTGGTTTTGGATGGAAGCAACATTGTAGTAGATCACTCTAAAGTCCATTTGTATTCCTTCCGTACAATCATCAGCAATGTCCAACAAATGTATTTATTCATTTTGTCCTTATCACCTCCCAGCACTCAATAGTGATGTCCTCAATCCATGCAGTTTTTGCTAGTCTTTTTATGTTACTACCTAGTCCGCCTATACCTTCACTGGCAGGGGTCCTTTTCTTCAGTGCCCAGATATTAACTAGGACTCCTGTTGGGGCTACCCCGACTGTCATTTATTCTAAATTGTGCCCACCTATTTTTGGCTCCCCAATTTCGGTTAATATGAGCTTTTTGCCATTGATCACATGTAATATATAAAATAATTGAATTTCACTGATTTCCTTCAGGAATATTTAAAGCTTCTTTAGATCTCCTCTCCTAGCTTCCATTTCTTTTGGGAGTTTTTCCAAACAATACCTTTTCTCCTTCGTAGTCATTTCCGCAAGTTTTCAATTCAGTCATTATAATCGCAATAAATTACCTACATTTTTGAGTATCCTTTTCTGTTAAACTATTAATAATAATAATTCTAATAATGCCTTTTACAGCCTTGTTTATTTTAGTCAATTTTCTTAAGCATTTTTCCGTATTTATCGCTCTTCACTTTATCTCTTGTGTTCACCCAGGGTTCATTCAGATTTAAAACTTTCTCCTTAGATCTGATTCTTCCCTGAAGCCAATTTTTTAGTGCGACCTTATAAGTATTAAAGCGATGGAAATGTATTTTTCAATCTCCTTGTTTTACTTTTACTTTTCAACTTAATTTGGATTTTTTTACTAGGAATTGATATCCGTAGTCACAGTCAGATAATCAGCAAATTTTTTTCTCGAGTATAAATTAAAGAATACTAAAACAATTTCGATTTTGATTTTTAAGCTTGTTCTCTGGTATGTCCACCGTATATAGTCTTGCTGGTGAACTATCATTATGTTACATATTACTAAGTTGGATTTTTCACAGAAATCTCTTTCACCCCTGAGAGTCATTCTATATATTCAGTTCGTTCGCTATTCTCAATTCAGATTTCCACAGCGTTGACGCTTAATCAATCAATGTTGTTGGGTCTTTCAAAATTGCTTTTATCCAACAGTTTTTGATTCTATTTATTTTTCTTTAATTTAAGAGTCTGTTTTGCTATATTTGTTGGTTTATACTTAAATGCAGCCCAGTAATCCTTTCAGTAAGTTGGTTTTTTTTCAAGCATTGCATTAGAAGCTGGACTGTCTACTATGAAACCAGTTCCTTGCTCTTTTCCTTGTTTGATAGGACCCAGAATAAAAACCTACGACGTTTTTTCAGTTTGAAACGTTTTTTGACCACTCCTCCAAAGTTCTGATCATTAAAGTTTCAATACCTCTTACCTCTCCACTTCTTTTCTGACTCTCCTTTTTCAAATGTCCCTCAATATGTTTAAAATTTTTCCTGAAATTTTCAGCTGTAATGATATTAATTTTCTTGACAAAAGGCCTTTTTTATAAGTAGGCCTGTTTGACTCTCTCCTTCAAGTTAATGGCATCTATGATTAGGCCCAGACCCCTTTTTAGCAAGTCTAGATTTCCTACAATAAGTGACTTTTATTTCTTATAGTTAGTAGTTAGTAAACATACTTTTTCTAATTATGGTTTATTAGATCTCTTAACCAGTTATTTTAATGGGTAGTCAGGTTCTGCAATATCTGATATTAGAATTTACAGCATCTTATCCGACAAAGCCACTGGTTTATAGATTTAACCAGCCTGTTGTAAATGTTTTTACTCTTCTGTCAATTACTGTTCTTGAAAGACAAAATAATTCAATTTAACAATGCCCCTAATAGCTTTCTTGTGTGATATCTTTACAAAATATAGATATTTTTATTCATAGCTACTTAAAATCGTCCTTTATTACCGCAATGGGATATATTGTCTTCAGCACCAAATAAATAAATATATATATATATATATATATATATATATATATATATATATATAGAGAGAGAGAGAGAGAGAGAGAGAGAGAGAGAGAGAGAACCATATATTCTAGAGCTACGAGTACAAATGTCACTTTTTGAAAAAGGCATTGGCGGTTATCTGAAGAAATGTTTAAAAGAAAACTATTACCTAAATGTTTTGAAAGTTTGGACAAAATCTTCACATGAACCTCTTAAACTATTTGCCCAAATGTATTGCCTTATATAATTGGCTTTTTGCAGACATCTTCAAAAAATAGACGACTGCCAAAACTCAAACCTTTTAAATCAGACATTTACTTGTGATTTCCAAAAATTCATCTGTAAAACTTTAACAAATGGTGGCAAACAAGAAAACAAACAAAATAACAGTCAGGCTGTAAGATCTAAATAATGCAAAGAGAAAACTTACGCAAGGCACCATCATTGAATGCTGTTGTTAAGCTGTACACACCACTCAAGCAAATCTTTTCATTCGATGTCCCAATTCTTGAATGGACAAAAAATAAACACGTTGTAAAAGATATTAAAATAAAAGTATTATCCAATTGGACTGTTGCAACGGTTAAGGATCAAATCGGGTCATTATGGTACACTCAAACCTTCTAACAAATTGATTCTATACCATATACCATGACTTTAATCTTCAGCACCTAGGGATACTTCTTCCAGTAAACTGTATCTGAATTAAAACCTAATCACATTAATAGCATTTGTGGTTATTATAACTAGGATGGAAGCAGGAGATAGGATACAAAAAGGAATTCAAAGAGAGTGCTAAGGTATTTTTGCCTGATGTCATACCTTGGTTTGCTATTTACGTTTCTTGTCAGTAAACATTTCTCACAGCTGAGCTCTAAAGATTTGATCAATGGCTTATCAAACTAACTCAATATAATAGCAGTCTTATATTCTTTTAAAAATTGGTGTACGAAGACACTTGCCGATTACTTAACACCAATAAAAATTGATTTTTGTCAAAAATTGATTTGTATAAAAAATTGATTGTCAAAAATTGATTTTTGTTAAAAATTGATTTTTGTTAAAAATTGATTTTTGTTAAAAATTGATTTTTGTTAAAAATTGATTTTTGTTAAAAATTGATTTTTGTTAAAAATTGATTTTTGTTAAAAATTGATTTTTGTGAAAAATTGATTATCCAAAAGATTCCAGCTTTTAAGAATCTGGGGGCGCATGTGAGTGAAGATGGCGAGCACGACATGTAGATAAACCATCGCATTCAATGCAGATGGAACTCCTGGAGAAAGTGTCTAGTGTGCTGTGCGACAAGAAGATAAATGCCAGGCTAAAAGAAACGGTGTACAAAACGGTTGTGCGCCCAGCAATGCTGTACAGCAGTGAAACCTGGGCAGTGAAGAGGGCACAGGAGAAGAATATGAATGTTGCAGAGTATGCTACCCTGAATGTGTAGAATCACGAGAAGAGATAAAATCAGGAATGAGATGATACGAAAAAAAGTGAAGGTAGCTGAAATAGGCTCGAAGATGCAAGAAAGAAGACTGAATTGGTATGGTCATGTCATGAGAAGAGAGGAGGTCTATGTTTAAAGGAGAGTGATGGCAAAGGAAATTCCAGCACAAATAAGAAGAGGGCAACCTAGATTTAGATGGAAAGACAGACTAAAGGAAGATATGCCGGAAAAGAACCTTTATGAACACTCGAGGAACAGAGGCTGCACAAGAAGAGAACGAGTGTTATTTCTTCTTTTTGACCACCAAATATATCATTTTCCTAAATTAAGTACCAAAAATGAAATTAAATGGCAATGTTGTGTTCATTGATTAAGAATATATTTTTCAAGATAGTTTCTCCTTTATTATTGTTTGCCATCAGAGCTCGCCAGAACTTTTCGAATACAGAAAATGATGAAGGAAACACGAAAAGTATAAAATGAAAAGTGACACAGAGTGCATTCTCTCTCTTACGTCGTTTAATCTTTAAATATTGTACCTCATAGCTCTTTCGTTTCTATATTTCTTCTTATTGATTCAACAACAATCGACGCATCTACTCTGTACTATGATTATCATTTCAAGAGTAAGAAAAATGGTTTGATTCACAGATGCTTAACAATAAAACTACATAGATGAGTCCTAAAGTATCACTTTTAACCATTTCATATTTTATCAAACTGATTCATAACCTTACCTCATGTCATTAATGTGTACATTGCAAAGAGTTAAAAATATTATTCTTTTAGAAGCAGGAAGAATAGAAGCAGTCGCAAATTCCAACGGTACAGCTATAACCTTTTCCTAAAACAGAATATTTAACAACATAGGATGAGCTCTAAAAATATTAATGCAAAAATGGGAACATTAACAATTACAATTGACAGATGGAAAGCGTCATTCGAGTAAACTCTGTTGTTGCTATAAACAAGGCATAAATTATTTGTTACCTTTATTGTTATTTGTTACTTTTATTGTTATTTTTTATTCATTTGTTTATCTATGTATTTTTTATTCAATTATTTATTGTTATTTATTTTCGTGGAATTAATGATCGATTGGATGCACTTGATCTATTCACATGTAAACTATATGGACTCTAGTGGTCAAACACACGAGCATATTTAAATGATTTTTTTTAATTGTGTTTCCCAGCACCCATATCTAATAAACACTTTGACTCTCCAGTTTTTGCAGTTTTCTTTTGTTTTGAATGTTATTATAAATCATTTTACATATGTATTATCTCATACAATTTTTATACATGTTATATTTTTTGAGGATTTTTTCCTTGGATCAGGTTTCTTTTTTTTTCATCATAATATATTATTCATTTAATTTGTGTTTCTTCGACAACAAAAAATCAACTGCAAGCAAGGGCTTTAAATTCATTTTCTGAATATCTGCATCTCTGATGATCAGCTGAATAGATAAAAAACAAGATTGTATTAACGACGTGGACCTTTAATAATAACCCTGCATAACTGGAGCTCCTCACTTGGTTTGTTCCATAAAAATAGGGAATTAACTTCAAAAAGGATTGGTGCCTTATTTTGACAACAAAACCGTTAGAACAAAGATAAAAACAAGAGCTGTTTCCTTAAACATTTAATAAAACGTATTTTTAAAATTTTACATGATGAAAAAAAAAGTAAAAAGTTGATATTTCATTTTAATTTTATTTCCTTTTTTCTTTGTGCTGCTCCTTTTCCCTAGGGACCTAATATATCTGAATAGAATGATAAGAACTACAAGTTTTGTACCTATATAAACAATATATCACAGTTTATTTTGAATGGAGTCTTTTAAAAACTGATTATGCCTCCCAGGGACCAGCTNAGGCATAAATTATTTGTTACCTTTATTGTTATTTGTTACTTTTATTGTTATTTTTTATTCATTTGTTTATCTATGTATTTTTTATTCAATTATTTATTGTTATTTATTTTCGTGGAATTAATGATCGATTGGATGCACTTGATCTATTCACATGTAAACTATATGGACTCTAGTGGTCAAACACACGAGCATATTTAAATGATTTTTTTTAATTGTGTTTCCCAGCACCCATATCTAATAAACACTTTGACTCTCCAGTTTTTGCAGTTTTCTTTTGTTTTGAATGTTATTATAAATCATTTTACATATGTATTATCTCATACAATTTTTATACATGTTATATTTTTTGAGGATTTTTTCCTTGGATCAGGTTTCTTTTTTTTTCATCATAATATATTATTCATTTAATTTGTGTTTCTTCGACAACAAAAAATCAACTGCAAGCAAGGGCTTTAAATTCATTTTCTGAATATCTGCATCTCTGATGATCAGCTGAATAGATAAAAAACAAGATTGTATTAACGACGTGGACCTTTAATAATAACCCTGCATAACTGGAGCTCCTCACTTGGTTTGTTCCATAAAAATAGGGAATTAACTTCAAAAAGGATTGGTGCCTTATTTTGACAACAAAACCGTTAGAACAAAGATAAAAACAAGAGCTGTTTCCTTAAACATTTAATAAAACGTATTTTTAAAATTTTACATGATGAAAAAAAAAGTAAAAAGTTGATATTTCATTTTAATTTTATTTCCTTTTTTCTTTGTGCTGCTCCTTTTCCCTAGGGACCTAATATATCTGAATAGAATGATAAGAACTACAAGTTTTGTACCTATATAAACAATATATCACAGTTTATTTTGAATGGAGTCTTTTAAAAACTGATTATGCCTCCCAGGGACCAGCTGGTGTTCTGTCTACTCTCCATGTTTTCCTTTAGTTGGCACATGTTAGAGACTTTAATACCTATAATATACAATATACCATAATTTGTGCCATCAAATATGTAAACGTAAAGTTCGTACCTTACCCTGATTTAAAATAATGTACTATATACCATTTGTTAATGTTGCACTAAACATTGAACTTGAAGGCAGGTGATATTAGCCCAGCAGCATGAGAAGCGGTGGCAGCAGAGTGCAGCATCTGCAGATCAGTGGTAAAGGCCAGCTTCCAAAGGGACAAAGAGAAGAGAGAGGTACAGTGGGAAGAGAGGAGTGAGTGCAGACGGCAAAGTGCAGCATCAACACCAACTGATCCAGGCGCAGTTTTTACCTGCAGTAGCTGCAACAGAGAATGCCTATCCAGAATTCGACTGTGCAGCCACAGCAGGCGCTGCAACTCCACAACAGACTGAAGCATGGCGCAGAACTCTATTGGGATGCCAATGCATTGCAAAAATTAATTAACTGGATTCAAACTGAACTCAAATGATACACTTACCAATTTTAGCCCTGATGCTATAGTGATATTTGTCACCGATACGTTCCAATATCCTTTGCTCATACTGAACTGGGAAAGTGACCCAGCTGATGCTTTTTCAATACACATCTTTGTACAGGGGTACAAGGTGGCAATTGGAAGATTATTAACTTCAATTATTTCACCAGTGTTATACTTTTGCAGTCGTATTTTAACTTTAGCAGAAGGGCCATTTGCTAGGGTATACGCAATTTTGACACTGTAAAGGGTGTTTCTAGGAATGTAGATTGAACCAGAAAACCAGTACTATAAACAACAGAGACAATGCAGTATTAAAATATGATTACCTGACTATTGTTCTGATAGGTCTGCTATCCAAACTCTTCAAAAAGCAATAAGAGGTAAGTTAATTAAATACTTAACCAGCGGATGGCGGTATCCCTGTTCTACTAAGTATTTACTGATTTAGAAAGCAAAGGAAACTAACCATAGTTGCAATCAATTGAACTAATTATCTCTTCGAATATAACAGCTACCCATTTTTTTTCATCTTAGAAGGATAGGGGAGGGGGGAAGAACTGATTCGAAACAAATAAAAACTGTATCAAGGAAATCGAACCTACCGAAACCGTATTGCAATACCCTTTCCACATACCTAGTGAGCCTCTTAAAATATATAAATTAATATAAAAAAATAAATGATCTAAACTAAAGTTGAAGCTTGACTTCTTTACCAGTAAAGGTAAGGGAACCAAAAATCCTATGTGAATGATAGTATTAGCAATGAATTTCTAGGCTGTTTTCACTATTAACTGAAGTGTCAAGGCTGGATCCTCAGCTTTGTGCTTTAGGTCTTTTCACTCTAGAGATATCTTCCACTACCAAGGGATATTTAAACTCGTTCTGTTAGAAGCATTTTTAAAAAGCTTAGAAGACCATCAGGCAGATTCTACTTGCTATCAAACCAAAATTCTAATAAAATATAGAACCAACAACAAACTGTTGTATTTACTAATGGCATTAGCCTGCAATACTCCTCTTGAAGTTTAAATAAGCTAGTAATTCCTTTTGTATGACCTTCAAGAAACGTAAGTTTTTTATCACTGGTAACTCTCTATTATTAAATTTTACCATTTTTTTCAACAAAAATCAATACATGCATCTTCTTACAATTCTGTACGACGTAAATGTAGATATGTACTTGCATATAAACTATAACTTAAAAAACCTGGTCTTCTTATTATTAAATGAAATGAGACTAGTGTTTAACAAATAACTGATTTCCANAAAAACTTTAAGTGCAATAGTACCCCTGATATGAGACTAGTATTTAACAAATAACTGATTTCAAAATCAACCCCAGCCTATATGGCTACGCTAGTATCACTTCAACTTTTATGTTTGAAGAGCCAGCATGATGACCACATTTAAGTCCTGGATGTGCAATGTTTTGTGATGTGACAAAGGCAACGGTGATTTTGGTAACACCACGTATGGTAGTGTTTTTCAGACAAATGTAGGGTATCATTTATATGAAGTTCATGTTGGTGGATATTTTTGTGCTGGTACTGGACTTGAGCTACACGATAAGAAACTGAAGTCAAGTTTGTTTTGAAGATTACTGAAAAATGAAGAGATGATTAAGAAAGCAAGCCACTCCTTGTGATTGGTTGCTTAACCTTTTTTATCTTCAAAGAGGAGTTGATGATAGATGTAAGAGCTTTATCATGCTAAGAGTCTGAGCTTTTTCTAAGCTACGTTTCGAGAGATACTTCTGCTATCGTCAAGCTTGACAATAGGAGAAGTATCTCTCGAAACGTAGCTCAGAAAGAGCTCAGACTTTTGGCATGATAAAGCTCTTACATCTGTCGCTTCCTCTAAGTCCATAAAATTCAGAAATTTTAAGGAGTTGATGATAGCTGCATATGAACTGCTGCTCAATGAAAAAGAAAGATGTGACTTTGCCAATTATTTTGAATTGATTTAGCTCGAAACTTCTACTTTATTCATGGTTCAGCAGTAGATTTTTGGTTGTAACATCCATGGTTCCGAATTACGACTAACAACTTTGTTACAGTCTTGAACTTTTTTGCCTAAACTCTATTAACATTTTCTTTCTCGTTAAACACTAAGCACATGTTGTTTTATCCTATCGATCAATTTTCAGGACGACATTACGTTTTCAGGACGTCTATGTACCTAGCATCACATTAGCACATAAACTCGTAAACAATCATACTTAAATTTACAGCAGAGAAGACATTCTTTGCAGATGAGAAAAGAGTTTTGCGCAGTCAAAATTACTTTGGGTGCAGTAGCACGATAGCATTCGGAATCTGCCCCGGTACATTGATTTCCTAAGTTAGAGAAAACCAGAACTATCCAGAGTAGTTTGATGTATAAAAAGGTCTTTTTAGCCCATGTTCAACGGGTATTTTAAAGCTAGATAATTTCTACCAAAGAACTGTCTAATACATGGTTAGAGTAACTATTTGTTAAGAGAATTTGCTAAATTTTATTTATTTCTCTTGACAAATTGCCAGGAGAGCAAATAAAGACAGTATCATGAACTAAGGTTTTTCTGAGTCAAATTTTAAACTGTGTGGAACTGAATGACTCCCATTGCACGTATTGTCCCTTGGGAGCTTTTTCTACTAAAGATTAATCATGAACTTAAAGCTGTCTTTGCCATATTTTAATACAGCAAAAGTGTCATCGGCTAATCTACAATACATAAGAGCACCTACATTTTGCATAGATTCGTAAAGCTTTTTTTTCACGTCGGCCAAAGTTGGACCTAGTTGAGGCCCATGGCATCACTATCAGTTTGTTGGTGGGTGACATTTTGAAAACTAAATTCAACTGACTTCAATGGTTAGTTTTGTTGTCTCAAAAGTTGTACTGAAAAACTGTGGTGATTGATATTTAAAATATTTGATGGTACCCAGTAGGTTTTATTTCATTTACAACAGTTCCTGTTCGGGAAATAAACACCAGAGCCTTCTAGTTACTGTGCACCTCCAGTAAACATTATCTCATAACTCCCAAGATACATTGCAGGATAAAAATTTTGTTAAATTATTGTCTAGTTGTATATGATTTGGCAATTGTCATAGCCCCAATAGCTTTTAATAGACTTTATGTTACTCGTTGCACTCTTTACCCTTTATCCAGGGATGTGAAAAATGTACTTAAAAAGAACAAAGTCTAAAAGAGTGAAAAAAAACTCACCGTTGCTTTA
The DNA here is from genome assembly GCA_003991215.1 of Morbakka virulenta. NCBI lineage: Eukaryota > Metazoa > Cnidaria > Cubozoa > Carybdeida > Carukiidae > Morbakka > Morbakka virulenta. Next base: position 1,319,090 of record RDPX01000227.1, read on the forward strand.
ACAAATGCGTTTCTGGATACTTGAATGAAATGTAATGTTGGATAGTAATATTTAACCATTACCCTAAAATTGCATAATTTGGAATACATTTGAATAAAAATGTCACATGTTTTGGACAAAGTACAATTTTATAAAATTAAACAATGCAATAGAAGAAAGACAACCAATATAATTTACCAACAGATCACTTTTAAGCAGGAAGTTACGTTTAAAAAAAGAAATTAGAATTAAGAAGGGTGAAAAAGAGGAGAAAGATAAAAAAGCCCAATCTATTATATTTTAAATAGTTCAAGTAGAAGAGTAAACGTATTACTCCCTATTTATTAGCTATTGTGTGTTTTGGGTTAGTCTTTAGCTTCTGGCTCTGTAATACCTACATTGTAGTCCGTTGTTCTGCTCTCAACTTAACGCAGGCTATATTTCTCAAAACGTCCTATTCTGCCACTTGTTGTAACAAGGATCAAAAGACACACGATGAGCTGATTCCTGTCATACTTCCTTTATCGAGATTCTTCGCGCCTTGTTTTCGCTCTCATGTGATTAAGCACACGCTGGTAATTGTTTATACATTTAGGGAAATGATCAGCTTGTTCAATCCGTAGAGAATATTTTTGTTGATTTGATATGGATGGTGTCGTATTTAAGTACCACTAGTTTAATAATCAAAATTACACCTCCAAGAGCACTGTTGTCTTAATTGTACTACTTTTGGTTGGGATCTCCTGCCCCTTTTACTGGCTGAACAGTTCAAAAATTTTATGTTGGCTTAGTTACATGTTAACACTAGAATAAAAGGGTTCTTTAGTATTGCAGTATGCTATTCGGAATCAGAATAATGTGAAGTCTGAGCCCCCAGTATGACAATGAGGGAGTCAGAAAATTGAGAGATAACTGTACTGACTGTACATTATATCGAAGTGATATTTTTTTTTTAAGAATCCATTAAGCAACTATCATTAGCAACCCATATTTCCAAATTTACTTCAATAGCCAATTTTCATTTGAGTTGATGTAAGTAGAAAACCGTGCAAACAACTCTTTAAAGTAGAATATTTTCACAATTTATAATAAAAATCAAGATAACGAAACCTCGATTTTAATAATAATGTGAAAAATCTTTTGACCACATAGTGTTAAATTCGTGAAATTTCAAACAAATTTTTAAAATCTGAAAAAATAATCTTGCTAAGTATCTTGCTCGATAAACGTATAAAACAAATTCTAACAGTTACATATTTGATGAAATTTTTATTAGTAATTCATGGAAGACTATAGTAATAACTACAGTATGAATAAATTGCTCTTTCCACTGCAAAAGGCAGCACTGTAACCAACGGTATTTTTTAGGAATACAAAATGCCATTCCTCCCATACAGAAATTAGCTAAGTCAATATGCAACTGTTACCTATTTTCCTGTTGCTCTGATCATTGCTGTTGATCACATTAAAGAGAATTAACTTTTAACATCAATTATGTTCTCACAGTACAAAACATGTATAGAAAAGACAAGGCTTTGTGATGTTAAAAACTGCCAGCGAGGCAATAATTAAAAATGTACAGCCTTTTTCACTCAGTATCTTTTGATTGACAGAAGGGTATTGCCAAGGATTGGACGACATTACCCTCCAAATCTCAAGGCTTGAGCAACTCTGGGTCTCTAGATGGCAGGCCAAAACAATTTCTTTCCTTCCACTTTTTCAAAGATGGAAAGATACTTTGTGAGATATTAAGGAATTTTTTTAAATTTAGCGATTTTATGAAAGAAAATAAACCGTGAACATTTTCCATAACAGAATTTCTAAAATTAATTGAAAAATATGGCCATCAAAATTAGGAGTAAAAGCCTATTTCAGTAAGTAAAGGGAATCCTTTGAATCTTTTAGTGAAGAAGTTTGTCATTTACCTTTTGCACTGCCTTCCATAGATAAATGATCTGCATTTACATTGTCCACTTTCTTTATTGCACGTATAAAGTGATTTTGAAGCTCCAATATCACAATCACACCCTAAAAATCATTTCAGAAATGCTGAGTGGTGAAGCATACTGAAATTTTGTTTTAAAACCTTGAGCAAACAGCAAATGCAAAAATATCTAAAACATCATACAAACAGAGTTTCAAGGGGCAATAGAAAATTAAAAACTAGACATAAATTATGCAGAAAATTGAGTAGAAGATTTTCAAAAATACCAACAGTAAAACAGGAGTGGAAAAAGACAGGCTTCTTAAAAAGTAAAAATTCATATTTAGTCCCAACCAAAAAGCTTAGTTTTCCACCGCTAGTTATATATTTTTAAGTTCAATAGTTGAGCTTTTTATTCGAATGTTCTTTTCTTCCAGAAAAAGCTGGTATTAAATTTTATTTTCTTCTACCAACTTCTGCATAGTGCCTTTTCTTCCGTCATTGCTAAGATATTACGTCATTATTCAAACTTTATGTTCTGCTTAATTTCATGTACTATTTAGGTGTTACTAAGCTCAGATACTTATTCTAGAGGCTCCTACAAACCAGAATGGGGATGGTCAATATTTAGGTTAATAGCTCATTGTTTCTAAATCTTTTCTTTGTATTCATTTTCGTTTGCAGGCTATATTCCGCACTATTACTTTATTTGTTACTCTTTTTATGAATTCGAAACTTCAAAATTTCTCACTTTTATTATAACTTGTCCATTAGTATCGTATGAAGTAGTCAAAAAAAACGATTCATGACACAGAACATGAATATTCAAACTAAAATTACCTTAATCTTGGTTAAAATCTCTTTAGTCTATATTTACGGATATTAGTCAGTTTTCAGCCACCCTAGGATGATAAGCTCGGTGCCTAGACAAAGAAGCAATCCGATATTTTTGAGCCACAAATTGAGAGGAAAAAAATTTTTTCGGTCCATATGTGTAGCAGGCGCTAGTATAATATTTTTTGGTATGGAGCATAGAAAAATTAAAATTTAGGGTATTAACGAGAAATCTATGTAGAATCAATATTTAAAAGTCAAAATCCCTAAACCACTGTTACAAATTTGCAATTTTACACTCGTACGCAATGACATGAGACTTGAAAACGGACATGGTAGTTTGGATTTAGTGAAAACAAACGCCTATTTTTGAACAGCTTATACAAATTTTGGATTGACCTCTCATATTTCCAGGCACCAAGTCCCTGGACCACGTAGTTGATTATTCTGTTTAAAGTACTTTTTTAGCGAATTAGATCACAACATGCAGTTTTTGCAGTAAATTTCTCTAACTGACGCTTAAGTGTATTTCGTTGAGCTATATAACTATGGCAACCTATTTGCACATATTTAAAGACTAAGGATATTTTTTAATCTATTACCATTACAATCCTTGTCACAAAGCCTCTCAAGTAAATTGGGCACTATTTATTACACTAACATCCTCCTTTGGTAACACACACTTGCTTTGCTGTCCTATTTTCAACTAATTCTTGCAAATGGCCCAGACGTTTCAAAATCCAGGCTTTCCATATAAAAATAAATTCTTAAATTTTTACTTTGTTGACCCCAAAGCTCTTTCCCAAAACTTTAACTTACATGTACAACCAAATAGATTGGAACTTTGTAAATTGTAGTATCCATCTTTGCATTCACTACAATTTCGCAACTGCACAAAGCGTTTGCATGGGCACTGTCCAGTAGTATTCTAACAAGAAGAAGTAGAAAGTTATAATAGAAACAACTGCTTATCAGCTGCAAAAAAGAGAATATACTGATGAATATAAGCTATATAGGCTTCCAATGATTAAGCTTGACTAGCCATAATTGTCAAAAATATCCAAGAATTAATAACAGTAATGCTTTTATCTTGATCATTACATTCAAATTACAAATACTGCTTTTTGCAATACATTTATTTTTATCCAATCCTCTAAATTTTCACTACTTAGTTTCAAAATGTCTATTTTTCAAATTGGTTAACCAGGAAGTTGGGACAATCAAGGCTGCAGTAAATGCTGAAGCGTTTTTTAAAGATTGCTTTGGTAGTTATTAACAACTATACACCTCTCTAGTGTTCTTTTCTTTCCTTACCATTTCCGAAAGCTAAAGCTAAGCCTTTTCCCTTATGAGGAAAATAGGTATTTTATGATTAAGATAGAAAACGTAGCCTAACTTTTGGTGCAGCTAGGTAGTAACCAAGAAGCACTTGTTCTTGATTTTTCAGCCCACAGAAACCTTTTTGGAAACTCAAAAACTCCATTACTTTATTTTAGGAATAGTATCAGTCTTCAATCATTCGCTATGCTCACATTAAAATTTATTACAAAGTAACAAGTAGGTCAAAGCAAAAAGGATTTAAATGAGTAGGAGTTTTTATAGGGCCATATGGCCTGAGACACAAAAAATACCCAAAATTTTAACAAAATATCTTACTTTGACGCAAATATTTGAACGTCCGATTGTACCTGCCAGTTTACACTGACATGCTACAAAATAAAAATTCGATATAATTAGGGTAAGTGTGCGAGACACATATATACAGCTAAAGATTTATTGGCAAGCTTTTAGCTAGCTTTCTTGAGGTTTTAAAAGATTGCTCTTGCAAACTACCCCCTCTGTAGCTTCATTCACAAACAATGAGTGCATTTTTTATTGATATTCATTAAGTTAAGATCAGTCATCGAGTATAAAACTACAATATCAGTTAGGAATTCAACTTTTTTACAAGACTATTTTAGAATAATCTGTGAAGGTTATGTTTGATCACTGTTTTTTTGGTATGTGTCTTCAGGCTCTGTTCTCTTCTCTATTTGTATCTTCCTTTAAATACAAAATTCACTACTTTTATTTGGCCTCTTCCTTGTTCTACTGCCCTTTATTTTGACGTCTTTTGTCAGAATTGTTGGTTTCTATCCTCTATTCAAATCATCTCAGTCTATAGGCTTAATTCTCCTTAACTATATCCGCTACTTTACTTTACTCATCTTTGACTTGTTAAAATTCCTTACTTCCTTTATTTATGACAAACCCAATAAACACCCCCAGAATTTTCATATCTGCTCTGTATACTTAACATTCCTCTTTCTTGCCCAATTCTTATTTTCTACTACTTAAACCAACACTGGTATTGTCATTCTACAATATACATTATATTGCAACATCCTTGTCGGTCATCTTTCACCTGTGTCATCTGTCAGGCCACTCCACTTATCTAAAATTGCTTTTATTTGCCCTTGATATGGCTGTGCCTTGACGTTTTTTACATAGATTCAAAATGAGTCTGAAGTATCACTCAAGGACACTGTGACCAGATCCAAATGCAATTACTTACTTACGTACTACTTACTTCTGTTGTTTTATACGCATTATGATTACTAACAAAATATTTTAATACTGAAAAATAAGTAAGCAAGTGACATCTTGCAGTATTACTTGCTACTTATTTTTCAGTATTTTCGATCAAAGATCCCATTCTATAAAACACACCTTTCAATAAGCTGCAGCACAACATTGATGTAAGACATTGACAAAGATTAAATAAATTAGAAATTAATTGCTAAAGGAAACAACTCCAAATGTAATTTAATCTCAAACAAGCAATCACTTGGACTAATAAAGTAATAACGTAGCAAGGCTGCAGTCATAGTGAAACGAGAGCATTTGTGTTCTGCCCATCTAACAAGGCACGTGGCTAAAATTTCTCTAACAAACAAAGTAATGAATAGTGGAAGTAGGAAAGGGGGCATGGGCTTGAATATCATAACTACAAAACGTTATAAATTTCAATGGACTACTATAAAAAGAGTTAGCAGTTCAATCGAGTGGAAGCACAATGTCGACCAATAGTGTTATATTGGCAGCCTTGGTATAAAGGATTGAAAAATAAATAGATGGATTGGTAACTCGATAGATCTTTGGGTCGATTAATTGATGGATTGAAATATTAACAGATCGATAGATATTTATGTAGATGGGGGTAGATGGGAAGATGATTAAATGGATTGATGGATGTGCTTGAGGTATCTGGATGAATTAGAGGACAGGTTTATCTTTGGATCGATTTATTGATGGACAGTTGCTGTAGGTGGATGGATTAAATAAATAAACCATTGGATATATTGGCGAATAAAAGGTTTATTGATGAAGGTGGATAAATTGTTTGGGAGTCAATAAATAGGTGCAGCGATTGATAAATGAGGAAATGGATGAAGAGACAAACAGAAAGATATAAAATTTTAAATATTTCACTGGCTATTTTTTTGCCAATACTAACAAATGGAAAACCAAAAGTTATCAAATGATCATTGCTTTCCAAAGACAGTACGTTAATACATTATTATAATAATACGTTAATATATTATTTACTTTTTCATGAAAAAGGCATTATATGCATGAAAATGATTTAAACTTACGCAAACACCCCTTCAAATTTGTTCCTTGTAAATTGTAGAATTCATCTTTGCATACGTTGCAAGTCCGACCCATTACATTGGATTTACAAAAGCAGTCTCCACTTTTCTGAAAAAGAAGGCAATATAAATTACTAGTGAAACATACTAGTTTTTGTATTCATTGTTTGTATTGCTTTCAATTAGCTGCAGTTATTAATTTAATGATTTAACTCCAATGATACAGAACCTTTAAGACGTTGATGCAGAATACCTTTTAAATAGTGGAACGAATAGCTGTATGTAAACAGTTAACAGGCAGGAAACAAAAGTAGAAGATACAATTTTACACTGAAATTGATAAATCGATAAATAAGTCAAAGGTTATTTATAACTAATTACGCTCTTTTAGATGGGAGCCTTAAACACCTTTAATATATTGTGCTTTACTCAATATCTTTTTGGAGAGAGATTTAATCTTGGTAATCTTTTTAAAGTCTGAAGTTGCATTTTTTAAAAATATATGATTTGTGCTGTAAAAATCCTCTCTTCAAGTTGTGGGCTCTTCTTCTTAAAGTCAGCAAATCGAAAACTCGGCCATTGCAATTTGATAGGCAAATTGGAATTGCCCACTACAATCTTCACATTGATATTTTCAAGTAAAAAATATATGAACCTTCCTACGGAACTTTTCCTCTTTTCCATTAACAATATTATCTCTTGTATAAAATTATGGATTTGACATCACAATTTAAATACTCAAGACTTTTGCTTTTTCTGCTTTAAACATTTCATGTAAATAATTTAATACAGACATTTGAAATTTAAATTAAAAGTATCCTCCACATTTCCATTTTTTGTAGAAACAGCTTTAGGTATATCGGCAGTTTTCAAAAAAGTAATTAAACCAATAACTCAATTTTTCATCAAAATAAACTGTTTTATGTTTTTATTTCTTATTTAAGTCAATACAGCCAATATATATGGTGTTTTCAAACACTTGTAAGCGAGATTCAACGACTTTATCAGAAGAAAAAGACAAAAAAGGAAGGCTAGTAAGAGAAAAAGGATAAATGTCATTATTGGAAAAACACAGGAAGCTTTATGTATTTAAATATATATTCCTTCTTTTGTCTGTACGACTTCTGCCTCTTAATCAAGAATAGCGCCAATTCGAGAAATGGTATTTTTCTCGTAAAATGGGTCTTTTTTCAAAATTGGTTTTAAACTGTAGGTACTCCAGTGACATCAACCATGTGGTAATGATGAAATTCTTGTTTTCTTTTTCAGTATCAGATCCGGAAAATACATCTAACAAGATACCAAACAAAATAATATTGTGGTGCTAATTACAAAATGGTGGTTACATAAAAAAGATAATGTATTATTTAAATAAAAGTTTTATGTGGTCTAACTGTCTTATATACTAGTCAAATCTCATAAAAAAAGGTGTTTATTAACTGTGGTATGGACGAAAATCAGAAGAAACTTGTACAAGTAATTGCTGTTCCCCCAACTGATATCTCCATTTCCCTGTAATATACTCTTATTTCTTCCTACATTGGACTTTGAACATATATAAAAACAGAAAAAAGTAGTGCACAAACCTTTCCCGTGTACTTGGTAGCCATGACTTCATCACGAACACATTCAAGAAAATCATGTCCCTTTACTACTGTGGTGCCATCCGGGAAACAGTTACATGCTTTGAAAAAAGTTCATAAGGACCTAATTATATGGTATTATAAACTGTACATTAATATAAATAAAATTTATATTTTCATATTATTATTTATAATATTTATATAAAGAAGTATGGGTGAAAAGATAGATTGGAATGTCAACAGAAATATAGATATTTGATAAGATGGATAGACAGACTGATACATAGATGAATAGATAAGTAAAAGGACTCATAATTAGAGTGAAAGACAAAAAGACGCATCAAAATCAATTAATAGAGAAGTAGATAGATGATTAATAAGAGGATAAATCGACAAATAAGTTGATAAATGATGATGGTATCATTAACCTTTGACTAGCATACTTCTGTCAAGAAGAAGTAATCAACATCTTTGTATGTATGAATGTATATATCTCTCTCTATCTCATCAGAGAGCGAGACCAAGAAAGAGCTAGATAGATGCATTTTCACCCATCCTGGAATTTGCACCCAGAACCTCTTGGCTAAGGTGCAACTGCACTAATCATTGTCTTGAGGATACTTTCTATCAAACAGCCAAAAAGTGCACTGACTCCTTGTTGCTATTTATTTCCTAACACGCATTGCAAAGGGAGTACTCCCAAAAGCATTCAGTCGTATTTAGACTTTATCAGATTTCCTCTACCTTATCAATGTTTTCCGACTTGTTGGGGAGGATATACTTTTTCGTGACATAACTCTACGCATAGAGAAATTTAAACCTAACGTAGATGAGTTGGAAGTAACAGATGCAGTTTCAATCAACATAACGAAAGAATTGTCCCTAAACCAGTTAATCCAGGCGGAGTTAGTTTATACCCTTGCTTGTTTTTCAGACTTAATAAATGGCTTCACAGTTTTCAAGAAAAATAACATGCTACTTGTTACTAATCAAAAAGAAGTAAATATCAAGCACACAACCTGAAGATCACGTCTGGAGCAAAACAAGAGAGCACGAAGAAAATATTGTCTAAATCTTATGGAAGACCAAGTTCTAGCTATTGACTTCCTCAAACTGTTTCTGTTAGTGGAAACATTGACAGGTAAAAAACTAGCAGTGAATTACGTTTGTTATAGTTAATCTTTCCAAAATGTATTTTCTTTCTTTAAACGGCTAGATAGTGGAACTTTTTGGCTTCTGAATTCTTTCCTCTAGCATAGTATGACTTGTATATTTCTGAGTCCAAGTCAACTTTCAGCTCCCCTATATACTTGGTGGTTTTATCCTTTGCATGGTTCTTAGCCACTAAAAATATAGTTTGTATGAATATTTACTCAGCAATATCATTTGCTTTACAATGGCCCTTTTCACAGTAATTATTTTGACTATATCATTTGATTCAGTAACTAACCTGTGCAGACATCTGTTCCAGTTAAACTTTTACCTTCTGGCCTATAATACAACTTGACGCATGTTTGGCAATTAATTCCTTCTGTATTATGCTGAAAAACAAATTTATGAATCATCAGGAGTTATGAAATTATGAATCATTTTAAGGGAAGTTTAATGGTTACGCCAATTACACTGTTGAGAATACTTGAGAATCTTGGTAATAGTCATTGATTGGGCAGGAAAGAAACGAGAACCCCTCCCCCAACTACTAGAACAAAGGCCCTTAATGGATACCGTTAGAACCCAATGGAAAAATACGATGTAAAAAATACAAACATGAATTAGTAAAATTCTTCAAAAATAAAAGCTCAAGCAATGTGAAAAAAAGATGTATCTTTATGTCAAGGATGTTACATTAGGTTCAGCACTGGTACCAGAATTTTGGTAAACATATGATGCAGTGGTTAGCCTACTAAAATAAATACCATGGTAATAATAATAACAACAATAATAATAATAACAAAAAAATAATTTTGGACAAATGTTTTACGGTTAGAATGCTAAGGAAGTTAAATAGGAGAAGCTGAATTTTTTAAACATAGTGTTTGATCTTCTTTTCGATAATAACAATTATGCTTCAATCATAATCACGAGAAGATAGTAAATAACGAAATGACCAAACACGATTTTTCGATCAATGTGACTTTCCTTAAAACGGTGCATAAGATTATTTTCATGTCAATCGGTATGCAAATTTAGCACACACACTTTGTGTTATTTGAATATAACATCTTTAAAAAGCTTTGAATAACATTCAAGTACCCTTTCAACAATTTTTTTTCTTATTAGATGGTGCTTAAAGATTACCCGAAGGCGGTGTCTAAATTCTATTACTTAACCACAAGTACTATGTGCAGTCTGCCAGAATAAGAACAGAATTTACTTTGTTATCTTTAAGAAGCTTTTAAATAAAGTCAATTGTGTAACATTGGACGAAATCCCATGCCAACATGGACGAGAAAAAGAAAACTTTCCCTGGCAGTTTCAACATATTTTACAGTAAACTTTATAATCACCAAGCATTGATTAAGCCCCTATAACACATTCAGGTCGAAACTCTTGATTTAACGCTTTAACTTCCCTTTTAGCTCCAACAAATACTATAAACGGTTTGAGTAATATGTCATCTTTTCTTCACACAGTCAGACATTCTGATCTTCTCGTGGACAGTAGTCTGTAAACAAACAAACTCACTTTTTTCCAATTACGTCGATTGTTGTTGATGATACCATGTCAACCCATACTGCTGTCTCATACACTACATCTTACGATTATAATCTTAAACTAATTATTGACTCAGGAACGTTTTATACTTCTGGGTTTAATTAATGGCTGCTAATCTAAATTCGATGGTGTAAGATTTTATCTTCTCCCCCTGATCGGAAGTACTTTTCACATTTGTACTAAGCATTGTAAATAACCACACTTTCTATCTGCGTGTTTTAATCAATTTTATTCGCAATGTATCAAACAACGAAAAAAACGTCTGGAAAATATTCGAAAAATCATATTATTATGATATGTACAACATACACAAATGTCATATTGCGGGGGATTGTACAACGTATAAAGACATTTTAAGTATATATTTTAAGTATTTTAAGTTTATTAGAAATTGGCTAGAAGCAACAAAGCAAGACTTTGAAGTTTGCAATCAAATTATTTCGAAACAAACGTCAGTGGGTACCACATCTATAAAGAAATTTGTACTATAGTAATGACTGAGAAACGCATAATTTGACTTCGACAAACTGGAAGAAGTAACAGAGATCGGCAAAGAAGAACTTGAAATTGATTTCGGTGAAGATTTACTCTTTGGTCATGTTTCGATATAGCTTTCTTCTATGTTATATTTTTTCATGAAATTAATGAAAAGAACACTTTGACACGTCAAGTTATGGGAAAGCATAAACATGAAGTTGGTTTTTGTTGTTACTGCGAAGTTTCGTCAGAAATACTACTTATAACTAAACCTTTAACAATAAAGTTAGACGAAGATGTCAAAAACTGAAAAGAAATGCTTACCTGTTTTGAACATCTTCAATAAGACAACGTAAAGCAACAGTTTCCGTATTTTACATAGAGTACGATACTACTTCGTAACTAATGATTGTCTAAAATATTCAAATTATGTTTTTGATATTCCACCGTATACCCTACTTTGTAAGATGCCAAATTCTATTAACATTTCTAATAAGTCCAGCTTTTTTCCTGCGGGACTCTTTTTAGGTCCGGTACTAATTAGAAGAAATCCGGTATGTAATTTCAACTCAGTTTCATATAGTTAATGATTACCTGGCAATTTTGACAAACACCACCTCCTGAATAGTTTCCGCTTTTGTTCATACTGAGTTTAAGGTTAGCAACTGTTTGATTATACGCACACTCATTACTGTGGCTGTTGCAATTGCATCCTACATAACAGAAAAATATATAAAATGGAAAATAAATAAAATTTCTTCCTTTTTTCAACCCAACTCGGCACATAAGTGAAAGGTATGATTCTATATGATCTGGTAAAGAGCGCAATGCTCATATCTCAGGAAGTGGAGCATCCGCCATTCTTTACCCAGGTCTCTATCGCTTTCATTCCATTCATTTTCGTTCATTCCATCCATTTCATTCCATTCATACCAAGAAATGTAAACCTTTCGCAGAACAAAAAAAACGATAAGGTCCTTTTCGTGGCCAGAGCAGCTAATCATTACAAACCATAAGGGCAAGAAAATTGAGAAAAAAATATTGACTAAGAGAATTTGAAAGTGTAAACAAGTTAAATAATTGTGAGCAAACAACTCAGTTTGAACCAGTTCCTGTAGCAGTCATTGCAACTGGTTTGAACTTAAATTGGCACTCATGAAAGATATGGTTGCAATACGATCTGGTTTGAGAGCGTTGCACCAACAGCTCATGCGATAACTAAAGACGGTAGTTCGAAAGAGTTCATATACATCACGAGCTTCTTGGTGCTTAGCTTCATCAGCTATTTCATTTTCAATTCTGGTCCCAAATGAACCCTATTTAATCCATGTGGGCCCCCTTCGCCGTATGATAGCACTTCTTTATGTTGTTTCACTGTCAAGGGAGTATTTCCTATAGTTTTTGTAGAAAGGGTTTAAATGGAAAGCAAAAAAATTGAAGCATTTCTGTTTCATTAAAATTTACAGTGCAAATAAAATTGATAATTTTAAAACTCATGTATATCACGTGTCCATCTGATGCCTATATTGAGAGACTGCTCAACATATAATATAACATATAATTAAAGTGCTAAAAATTACAAATAGACCTTATGGTATGTAATTGCTAGTAGCAAGTGATATTTTGTTTATATGTTAGTGATAAGAAAACAAAGAAAGTAAACAAACACAATATACAGGAAAAATATTTTTCTTCCATATAATTTTGAACAAAGGTTAATAAAGATTAGTTTTATTTTATTTGAGATTTTTAGCACAATTTCCTCAACTTTTAACAATTTATCTACGTTTCTTAAAAAACCCCAGTAACTTCCAACATTTACTTCTGTGCATCACATTGTCTAGCAAAGTATCATGTAACTGTGGTATGTTTGGAGTACAAGTGGTAATTACCAGACACTGCAGAACACTGATGAAAATTTTAATGCCTGTAAACTGAGTGTTTTCTGACCAAACAGAAACAGGATAAGAAGTCCACCGCAAAGCAAAACTCAAACATCCCATGGACAAGACGTTTAAGATTTTAATATTTTTGTATTGTTTACGTAAACATAGATAAAAACAAATTACAATTAATGAAGTGGATAACCTTTATTTCAAAATTCTTTCGATTTGTAAAACTTTTCAAAAGCAAAAGTTGTTATTTAGGAAGAAAACAAAAATTTTTATCTTACTTTCACAACCTGTTGATGGATCAGATTCCCAAGATACTTTAGATCCTCTTCTCCATTTGTACTGATTGTATCCTGGACAGCATTTATCACATTTAATGCCACAAGTGTTGTCAGTGCAGATGCATTGTCGTCTTTTCGTTTGAGAATTATATGGACACAGAATACCATTTCCATGACCACTGCAATCACAAACTGCAATAACTGAAATCTCATTTACCACATAATGATGCTAAAATACAGAAAAAAAATTGACCGCATTACTTGGCTTAAAATAGGGCTATAGATTGTATCTACCCCTATAAACTTCTCTTGTTATATATATATATATATATATATATATATATATATATATATATATATATATAAAGAGAGGTGTTCAAAGCCATTTAAAGATACTACACAAACAAATAAACATACAGTAAATATTTTGCGCTAGGCTACTACGATTTGAAGGGAAAATTGACCACATTACTTGGCCCAAAATAAGCATATAGATTGTATCTACCCCTATAAGAGATGTGGCAGTGATGTGTATATCGTATATATAAAACAATACAAAAAAAGGGAGGGTGCGTAACTTTCTTTTCTGTACTTTTGCTCTTTTAAGTGACTAATACACCTTATCTTAAAAAGCTGGAAATGCTCAGTTGTTGGGGATACCATGTTGTTGCTTGTCTAATGTAACGAAATGGTAACTCGTCAAGGTCGAACTGGGTGATTTATCCCTTCTCAAGGATTCTTACCCAATCCTTTCCAGTTTACCATAATTTGGTCAATGTCTTTCCCGAACCCTTTTCATCTTCAAGTAAACCATCAATTTTAGATAATTTGGGGTAATTATTATGTAGTTTTTACCACCATCTACACTTACTATGTGGCACATTGTGTGCTTTAGTTTTTCTAATGAAAAACATACTTAGCTCGTTATGTGTACAAGGCACCCACTCTCTTGCGTTTGGTTCTTCACTTAATGAATCTGTGTACCTAATGTATCACTGCTCTTTCCTTCCACAACGTATGTTAGAAAAGTTACTGATTCAGACTTTAGTTCTCGTACGGTTAAAAAATAAATAGCCAAACATAAAACAATGATTGGTGCATTCAGTGAACGAATACAAGGCAGGAGATAATATTAGTGCATTATCTACATAGATGTACCCAAAGGTAACGCTCTTTTATTCATTTTAGATATCTTTTTAAGTTACAGATGATTCTAACTGCTACAGACTGAAACATTTTGTTTGGTATTTTTCCTGCTTACAGGCTCGGAAAGAAATTTTAATAATGCTGCTCCCTTTATAACTGCATCAAGAATAAATAGTAGTGATTGAATTTCTTTTTGTTATGAAAGAAACCCCTGCAAACACTCACAGATGGGTATAAAATGTGTATAAAGGCCATTCTTTAGGTTATAGTAATGGATGTCTGTGGGTTTGTCATTTGAATAATGAAAAGGTAGTAACTCAAAGTTTCGCCAATAAACACATCTCCGGCAGTCCGTCCACTCCTCTAAACCCTGCCAAAAAAATCAAAATCAGCTACTGTAATTAGAGTTAACAGGTGCATAGCCTCTTTCTTAAGTGTTTGGCAAGAAACTTTGGAGCTGCATATTACATTCTTGCATCACTTAAATTTTCAAAAGTGTGTAGTCGTTGGATACTGAGAGTTGACCCTTGAAGGCATGACTGGCGAGTGAATGTCTGCAATGAACTTCTTGAACAAATTCAGAAGAGACAAGACCTTTTAGAAAGATTTGTACTTGAGATGAAACAAGGATTCGTCATTATGAACTAAAATCAATAAGACAATCAACGTTATGGTGCTACTTTACGTCTCCAAAACTGAAAAAATGCTACTAAACGTTAACATAAACTACCTATATGAATAGTTGACATATGCAAACGCTTATCTCAACAACAATACCATACAATACAATTGCATACATGACATTTTGAAGCTTTAAAGCTCTTTTATTCCGTGTTTAGTCAGTTCAGCTATTTTTATTAAATTAGTTTTAGAATTCTATCAACTTTTATACTTCTAAAATACTTAAAATAGAAACAAACTAATAACAAATTAGATACTTACCCAAAGTGGTGCTAACATATCAAATTTCTTATACAGTCCAAAAAATGAGATGAAAATATTTGTGACATTCATGAATGCCTGAAAGAGGAAAAATCATACTATACGACACTCAAGTTTTAAAATATGACAGAACTTCTCTTCTAAAATGTCAGCACAAATTAAAAAATTTTATACACGTATACTTCTAAATCCTAATGTCAAGTACAGTAGGAGTACAATCGTTAATAATCGATAAAGTATCATACGTATGTATTTCACCAATACAATATATTTATAGGCCCAAAATTCAAGATTGTCAGTTTTATGAATTATAGTCTATTCCGGTGGTGGCGACTACCTTTATAAGGATTTTGTAATTTTTGGCAGAAGTAGGCATAGTGAAAAGATAGAGAAGTTGTTGTTGTAGACAACGGACCTGTTGCATTAAAATTCTGCGCCTGTGGAGTAAACCATGTCCCTCTGAGAATTTTATTTAACGACAAGCCATTTATCTTCTACATGTAGTAAAAACATGTACGAATGTAAAATCTGTCTTCAGCTTTATATTTTCAGTATAGCATACCATGACATAGCATAGCATGGTATAGTATAGAATTTCTTTCCATGATGTTTCTTTTGTAAATATATTTCTTTAATGGGTTAAGAACCATAAAAGGAATAAAGATGCTAAGTTTATGGAGGTATGGGGAAAAGGGAGAGAGAAAAAAATTTCAGCTCAAGAGATAATGTTGACCAAAAACTTAATTGCATTCTAGCCCTATAGTGGGAGAAATCACTCGTTAACTAAATAATTAATTCCAATAATAATAATAACAATAATAATACCTATGGAAAAGAGGCAAGCCACATTTCGTCGATGAGACAAAGGGGGAAAAGAAGCAGTTGAATTTGCACCTATCAAGCTACAAGCACTTCTCTAAGCTAGATAAAAAAACATCAAAATGAAATGTCCATAGGTGAAAATAGTACTTGATACAAAGTAGGTTTTCAGATACACGAAAGCCTCAGATATAAAGTAATCTCTAGCATGATACAAAAAACCAAATTTTTTAGAAACGGACTTAAAAATAGATTGAATATAAGAAACCAAATAAAAAATGTGCAAACAAATCATATCTATTAAAGAGCATTACTCAAGAAGAGAAGCAACTCTGCCAGGGTTAACATAAGAATGATAACCCATGAACATAGGTTGAAGATTCGGACTTAGCTTTCTATTGAAAGACATCAAAGCCTTTGTAACACATTAAAACCTTCCAATTTCTTCCTTATTTTCTGACAGCCTAAAGGTCCATAAAGGTCAGACTTTAAATCTTACACAATTTTGAGTTGTTCTTGCTGAATTACCTGGTAGACAATGGCAAAGTATAAGACTGTTTCATTAGCATAGATATTGATAAACTGAAACAACTTACCAGGAAGATTATTGATGTAGAGTAGGAAGAGAGCTAGTCTAAGAATAGAACCTTGAGAAACGCAAGAATTTATGAAATAATCAGCAGACCTTTTTCTATCTATTGTAACATCCATTTTGGGATACTAAAAAAACTAAATGATACTGAAGGCTTATACACAAATACCATAACCAGATACTTATGAAGCAAGTCTGCCTGCAACATCTTGTCAAATACCTTAAAAATACTCAGACCTATTGCTAGTCCTTCGCGTACTTATCTATAAACCTGTTATAGTGGAGCGAGGCCCTCTGAATTGGCACCAAACATCAACAAAAGGACCTTGGCTCCGCAAAAATTCAACCAGTACATTTTTGAAATATTCTTCAACAATCTTACTAAGACATAAAAAAGGCTTCAAAATCAATATTTTAAAGGATCAGATGGATAAGCTGCATTCTTGAGGACAGGAGCAAGATAAAAATCCTTCCAGGAAAATGGAAAATAAAACACCGATAGGCAAACATTGAAATGTTAGAAGAAAAAGGAAGATAGCTCAGAAGCACCCTCTCTCAAAAAAATTACAAGGGTCGAATCTATACCAGAGCTTTAGACCGACCAAGCTCATTAAAACCCTTTGCAACCAACCTCGATTTTATGATGACAAGGTCCAAAATATCAATCCAATATCATCCAAAGGAGAATTTGTAAAAAAAAATCTAGCAAAAAGATCATTCTTTTTCTTGAAATATAGAGAAAATCAAAACACTGCAAAAAATTGGAGCAGGTACTGACTTGCTAGACTTTGAAACAGAATGGGAAATCTTCAAAAAATCTTGACTTGAAAGTTTTTTGAAAAAAATAGATTCTCATATTTGCTCATCGCAGCAAGGCATAGAATCAGAAATCACACTTCCACAAGTATTGCTAGTTTGTCTGAAAGAAAACTTCATTAGCTTGATCAGGTTGAAAGATAACACAAAAATGATGGCCATGAAGAATCACAGACGACCAGTCAGCATTGAACCATAAATGAGAATGCTGTTTGACGCTGAAACTTCGAGTAAGTATAAAACATCAACCTTAGTTCACGAAGTGAAGTCAGATTCACATCAGAAGCCGTGTTGCTGAAGACTGATACCCACGAAATGGATGTCTGAAACCATGAACCAGCTGCAGATCATCAGCATGTCAACTAATTAAGCCCTGCGGTTTTAGAAGTAGTTTCAAACGAAGCAAAAGCAGACACTGTCTACCACATTTTGCCTTGATAAGAGAGGAGTGGTGATGAGGTGTTACTACCATCGGTGTTTTTATCAAGGTAGCATTTCTAGGACAGTTGCCAAGTAAGGCTAATGAGGTTTTCCTCCACATGAGACAAACGTAATCCCATCAGACTCTAGCTTGATATTTCAAGGTCTTTGGGTAATGAGTTTCGAAAAGAAAATTCGTGTAATAAACACTTACATTAAGGCAGTTTTTAGAGAAACCATAATTTCTTTTGAAAAAAGCTATGTTTTTATTCTATTAAAACATATTTTTGGAGTCCAGTTGAAATTAATTATATCAAAATGAAAAACACCAGCTACTTTCAACATTTTTTCACCAAAAGAGTACAAACTTACAATTCTATTGCTAAAACTTTGGTTCCTTTGTTACAGAAAAACAGTACAAATACCACCCTTTTAATATTATTAGACAAATATAAAGCTTTTTGACTAAATACTGGAATTTTTCTGAAAAATATAATCTATTCTTACCCTAAGTGTATGTGAATCGTAGTAATCCGATCCATCTCCTCTTTGATTTCCATTTAGATCAATAGAATACTATAAACATAAAAGAATGCTTATTATCCAAAAAATCATTGTATATTCTGTAGCCTTTTTCAAAATGATCTTAATGACTCACAGGAATTTGAATAAATAGGGTGGGGGATGATAAAAGAAGATTTACAGTCAAAAAAAATCCCAAAATATTCAAGATGTTCCGTTTCTTTGATTCGGGTCTAAACCAACATTCCTGCCTGTCCTATTTATTTGGTTTACTGTCTTAGTATTCTCTGTTGATTTCTCTTCCAAACCCCTTCTGGATAAATGAGTAAATTAAAAGAGATTTGACTGAGACCTTTGTGGCCTATAAATGAGTAACTGGTAGTATAATTGACCGAGTTAACTAAATGTTCTTTTTCAAATACAATTATAGTCCGTACAACAATTAATACTACATCGTTTAGGCTTCTAAATGCTCAAACAAAGTTGTTTAAATCAAGGAAATATTCGAACGAATAAGAAGGCTGAGTTCCATTTCCCGTTACGGTTCTTGTGACTCCTACACCTAATTCAGAGGGTTGCTTGAAACAGTCTTCTGGCAAATGAATACTTGTATTGGCCTACAATATGTATTATACCGATAAGTAACAGCACTACACTTGTACTTTAAAATATTTATGACTTTATATCAACATTGATGTGATAAAGGATAGTACAGTAGACCATATCTTCTAAATTACAATTTTCACAAATCATCAAAAATTTTGGTTTTTATTTGTATACTCCTGGTAAAATTATCCTTAACAAACGGGATCAGTTTCAATAAAGATCGCTCTTCCTGAGGTGTATTCAGACCGGGTCTATCATTGATGGAGCCCCTGGTAAACAGTTGTTCTATTTTTGTCTTTCACAGATTCCCATCTATGAAAGACCCGAAGGAAACAACAGATCAAGAAAAAGTGGGAGAGAAAGCACATAAGACAACTAAAAGGTAAAATAAATGGATCACCCTCCTAGGACCCTCCGTGGTAAGGCCCTTCCCCATTGGGTTGGTCTTCAGCCAAGGCTCAAGCATCTCGAGACCCCTTCCTGCATGGTTGGGCCCTATAGTGAAAGTCCCGACCAAGGAGAGACCAGAGCTCTACACTTCATCTTAGCCAAAAGGCGACATACGTGTAATCAGACTATTCCATTACCTTCATGGCAGATATGTCATTATTTTTTATTGCTAAATTTTTCCACATTAGCCTTTATTTACTTAAAATAATCTAGTAAACAAATTTCATAAACGTTTTAGCTGCTACCCCTTTTATGGTATCCTGTATACATTTTGTTTTGGATTGCTTACATACTTTGTCTCAATGATGTAGTATCTGTAAAGCTGTCTTCTTTTTTACCGTTGTCATAACTACAATAGTCGCTACAAGTAACACCAAAGCAGGAGTCTTTTAGAACCCTGTTTGAAGCATATATTCTTTGTACAGTTCAAAGAACCCCATATGTTTATGCATACCTCTCGTAAGGGCACAATTCACACCTGTTGGTGTTGATATCTATTTCCTACTTAACTACCAGTAAAAATGTAATAATTAGGTCATTATCAAAAACGTCTGCAAGACCTTACATAGTATACATAGTTGCAAGTGAGCATTCGTAAACATGCAATTCTTGTAGATTGTAAGTATATGTCAAGCGTTTATTAAATAAATTATAATTTATATTAGTTTTTAAAAAAATTGAAAGTAAAATCTATAAATTCCTCTTTCTTTACTAATACAGAGTCTAACAATAGGTATTTAATGGGTCTAGAATTGACAAAGTTAGTCGTACAAGCATAAAAAAATGTCTCCATATTTAATAAATCCCCGTAGTAATTTTCTCAAAGAAAGTCTCGGTCAAGGCGTGAAAGCATTGGGTGCGAGAAACTTTGCGGAAAAGAACATTTGTAAAGAAAGAAATTCGTTATAGACTTTAAAAGTCTCTAAATTTTATTTGATAAAAATAATAAGTAGCTCTCCAGTAGATTGCTAATAAACTTAAGTTGCTTACCGTTTCTCCATATTCAAGAGCTAGTTGTCCATATTCAGTGCAAAGGACCCGGTCAACTGTGTCAGGAATTATATGAATATCTTTTGTTGGTATTTTGAAGACGGAAGTGCATTCTGATTTGGTAGTTACTGTATAATGCCATGGAACATAAGACTTTCCATAGTCATATGATTTGAAGACTGAAATTTGTCGCGGTCTTTTGTAATCTCCAAAATGAAATTGAACTACTTTCCCAAGAAAATCCTGATAAAGGTAAAGAGAGTGATTTCATAAGGAGATTTGCATCATAGTTTGCTTGTGGCAAAGGGTGCTTATAAACATTTCAAAATAATATATTTAGTCATCAGTGAATTATTACAGAATTAGATACGGGAACTAGTCAAACAATTGCATAATCATTTTTTTAATATCAATTATTATAATAATCAAAATAATAATTTTTACATTGGTCATAAATCCAAGTTAAATCCCTCAATTACAGAGATAAATAAGATAAGAGAAGCTCTCACAGATAGACCCTAAAATTCCACTTCTTTGGAAAAGTGCAGAAATAAGAGGTACAACGATATGGAGGGCAAGTTTACAATGTTGAAAATAAGAAAATTAACATTTCAATTTTGATATAAGGATTAGCCTTAGGCGTGATCATCTGATGATTTATTTTTTGTTTTCAAGGACATGCATCTCTGCTCTGTATTCAGTGTCACGTCTACTGAAGAGTTTACAAAAGAAATATCGTCATATCAGTTTAGTTAATCCGTTCAGTCCAACATAGCTAATATTTATTATTACCCATTTCACGATCCATAATGCAACTATTTCTACTATTTGCATGGTAAAGCTCACATGCCTGGAGCCACGATGATAAAAATCCCACCTACAAAGCATCTTATAACCTGTATTCAACAAACCAGTAAACAGGTAACTAAAGGCAGCAGTAATTATAAAACACATCTTATACATCCTATGCAACTAGCACACATTATATGATACAATAGGTCCAGAGTTCCTGCAAAAAGACACTTCAGATCTGGTTTTAAAGGCCAGGTTGGCCTTTAAAACCAGATATATTAAACCTGAAATATTCCCTGGTACGACCTAGATAAATAGCTCACTCTGAAACTAATGTTAATGCTTTCATGCCTGTCTGTCCAGATAAATCAAGCTCAATTAATCTTTAAGAACTCTGTAAATCATATAAAGCAAAACTTCTGCTTCATAATGAAAAACGTTGTGTTTGATAGTAGCTGTTGTATGAGATAACCATATATTATCTAAGAGTTTTCAGCAAATGTTCTCTCATTTGAAGATTTGTTTTTTAACAACCCTTTATTAAAGCCATTTATAATCTTCTCTCTATACCTATCATTTTCTAGTTAGTACATTTGCAACTTAAAACAATTCATAACTCAAATTCTAATGTACAATTAAACAAAAAATTTTATATACCTTTTAAATAATGCTAAGATGCAAAGCGTGGTCCCAACATATACACTATCTTGCGGTTAACAAAAGTTGTTTATGGTGGCCCTTAATAACGTCAAGGCTAAGTAAGGAAAATTCATTAAGGTAAAGTTATTGCCTCTGTATATGCAATTTATGACGTTTCTTTTTCTCTTTTCGTACAAGTCAGACAATTTTAACACTCGGAACTGGAGGGATCCCACAACTGCAAATTTTTAATTACTTTGCCAAAATCTAAAGACAAAAGCTTTACTTTCAAAAGGCTGCATAAAAACAGATTCTTTGAAAATCCTCTCCAAAGGAAGGGGGTAAGAAGAAGACTCACTGTCAGGCTGTGACTGAAGATTGCGAGTCAATCATTGTGTGGTCGAAATCGAAGGTTAGAAGGTATGACCTCAAAAAGTTATCTTACACACAAAATGAGCATTTTTTAACAATTTGTTGAAATTCTTTCGTGGTAGAAAGGTAGAAAAGAAGAAAGAAGGAATCAAAGGGAATATCCTGCTCACCAGTTAACTGAAGTAATATCACAATGTCAATCCAAGACATGAATTTTTTTCACTTCCTTCTATTTCATCAGTCAGTTTCACAAAAAAATTTTAAACAATTTTCTGACACCATGGTACCCATACGTTGCTACAGAAATTTATTCACTTACTTAATGTTTTATTACTTGTTTATTCATTATACTTTTGTTTATAACTTTGTGGTTTTTGGCCAGAGAATGTTTACAAAATTTACGGCGTTGTGGACTTGCTGAAGAAATCACCGGCGTTCCATAAACCAAAGGGCATAAGATGTTTTACACTTTGTTCTTGAATTAAAAATAGAAAAAAATTACTTTCTGAACAGAGTGATAAAACATTAAACTTACCCTACGATAATATTTACTGTCTGTTACTTTTTCATTAGTTACAATTTGTTTTAAATGTGGATTAGATGTTTATGGCCACATCATCTAAGGTTCGGTGCAGAGCAACTCTGTTATTCACTTAAAATTCAATCTTTCCTCGATCGGAAAACGAGTTTAAGTAATTACTCCTGGGTTCACGATGTCAAATTATCGAGTCGAGTCGAATCGACGTCCACAACCCATGTACTTGCAGCAGTACCAGAGTCCTTCTTTGCTGGAAACTTGGACTGGAGGGTTTTTCCAGGGGTAACTTTACAGAGTTCTTTCCTCTTATCTTCAAAGGGGTAACTAAATATTCCATTTCGTGTCGTCTACCCGAGGGACGAACTGTTTAATCCTGATTTTATTATACAGTTCCTCTCATGTATAAATTCAAACAATATTGGTTAATTTTTCCTGAAGCTCCATGACTTTATGAGCATCTTTCTTGTAAACTGCATTTCCATTGCATGAACATTCTTTTCCATTTTCTTACTTATGGTTTAAGCCTCGCATAACAGACAAGATATGAGGCACAAAAAATTAAATATAAAAATAACATATGGAAATATTTGTTAAAAGAGTTTATTTACCTGCAAAAGATCAATGCGAATGAAGGCCTTCTCTTCACTGTTTTTTGATTGCCATGATGTGGTTAATTTGCCATCAACCATCAGACTTGGGGGCCGAGCCAGATTCGCATTAGTTGCATCACATATTGAAATAACTCTTTGTCTTGGTGACACCTCTCCTTGTCTGACGTTGTAATATTGCTCTGCTGGAGATCCACATGTCACATTAGCACTAATTGGTTTCTGTAAAGCTGCATTAAAGCCCTGGTTGGTTTGTGATAAGCACAACCCTGTGGAATATAAGATAACAACTGCTGTTATGAGCATGGTGCTTTTCCTTGAAATGATCATGTTGTTATTAAACATTTTTAGCTTATGTAAAGGTGTGCAGGTTAAAACGAAAATGATTTAGGAGAGAACATTTTTCTGCGACTCCTAATTAATTGAAAACACTTTAACTAGCGGAGATTTAATATTGGTTGTATGAATTAGATAGGGTCATGGTATAAAGTGCTGGTACTCATTTAAGCGGTGCTGTTAACACTGGTACAGTTATTGGATGAATCGGATTACTTAGCAAAGTCGGGGGGTAGTAGTTCTTTATTAAATTATTTTAGAGAAATAAGCTGTTTGAATTCACCAGAAAACAGAGCGAAATATATAATATTTTTTTTCGAAATATCATCATGTTAAATTGAAACGATTAAACCACGAAAAGAGAAAACTGTTACGTTTTTGTGGGTAAGATATTAAATATCTTTTTACAAGAAAATAAGCCAAATGTGAAGCAATTATTTGACTTCATAGCTCTTACGTGTATATGCAAGAGTTATCTACTAGGAAAAGTTGCTTTCAGAGTATTCAAAGCTTTTTTTCGAAAAACGGAATTGTCAAATCAATGTTAAAATACAGCCAAAGGAATCTGATATCAAGTAACTTTTAGTAAAATTACTAAAAATGCTTCCCCTTTTTAGATTTTCAGAGCACTCAAAAACAATAGTTAATGTGATTTAACACTCCGTTAAACAAAGTTCATTTCTAAAAATTTCTTGCATTTAAAAATTAGACCAAAGTCTTGGTATTACAGACAGTTGATACTAAAATATGAATTTTGAAAGTGAGCTCTGAATCTTTTATACCCAATGCAACATGAAGTTCGTCTAGAAAAATTCATGGCAAAGTCCCACTTGAGGTATGTTAGAAACGTAGGAAATATGGGATTCAACGCTATAAGAATTAGTATAAGCTTTGACCGTTGCCTACAGACAGTAANTGGTATTACAGACAGTTGATACTAAAATATGAATTTTGAAAGTGAGCTCTGAATCTTTTATACCCAATGCAACATGAAGTTCGTCTAGAAAAATTCATGGCAAAGTCCCACTTGAGGTATGTTAGAAACGTAGGAAATATGGGATTCAACGCTATAAGAATTAGTATAAGCTTTGACCGTTGCCTACAGACAGTAAATACTGAAAAATAAGTGTTGAAAGTGAACTCTGCTTCTTTTTTACTAATTGGAGTTTAAAGGTCACCTACAAAAATTCATGATAAAGTCGCACTTGAGGTATACTGGAAACGTAGGAAATATGGGATTCAACGCTATAAGAAATAGTATGAGCTTTGACCATTACCAACAGCTAATTGACACTGAAAAATAAGTGTTGTAA
This sequence comes from Morbakka virulenta, assembly GCA_003991215.1. Lineage (NCBI taxonomy): Eukaryota > Metazoa > Cnidaria > Cubozoa > Carybdeida > Carukiidae > Morbakka > Morbakka virulenta. The sequence goes on from RDPX01000227.1 coordinate 1,344,308, forward strand.
GTGAACTCTGCTTCTGTTATACTCATTGCAGTTTGGAGATCACCCAGAAAATTTCATGATAAAGTCGCACTTGAGGTATATTGGAAACGTAGGAAATATGGAATTCAATGCTATAAGAAATGCTACTAGAAAATTTCATTGTACACAAAACTGTGTACCTCTTGAAGCAAAATACAGCGGCTGCCAAACCTATGTAACTTAATATATAGTTAGAACCTGATACTAGAAATAGCATTCTATTCATCAGGTATCAAACTGTTGCAAAATTGCACTTAAGTTCAACATATATCAATAAAATAACTAGTTATGATCTTTGCATTACAAGTGAAAATAATTTAGTAATAGTTGTGTTTATTTGCTTATTTCCCTATGAATCAAACTGGAAAGATACTATATTTTGGGATGTTGCAAAAATATTGACACCCTCAACTTTCAACTTCCATAAAATAATGTTCTACTACCCACACTATCGGTCCATATAAAAAATGTTATGTTGAAACATTGTCGTGTTATAAGTCAGCCCAACTCTGCACAGGATATTAACGTCACACTTGACATTATGGGACATATGAAAATAGATGCTATCAGCTTTTTAATATCAACAATTTATCAATGTACATTAGGTATTTACAGATACCCTTATCTTGTGAAAACTGTTCTTACAAAAAATTCAAATTTTTGGGGTGTATTAAAGATCCTGCTACCTTTGTCACTGGAGCAGCTCTGTTATTTTCAGCTATTATCTGAACATAGGGAACCAACTCTTGATTCTTTATAATGGTTCCTAGTAACTGCGCTGTTTTGTCTACGGCAGCAAAAACACTCAATAAACTTTAAGTGTCCGTCGAACAATAATTATATGTGTGTGTGTGTGTGTGTGTGTGTGGTGGACGACCAAAAAGTCAACAAAACTTAGTTTAGAACTGTCAGTTTTATATTTTCACAATCGTCAGCTAAACAAAATGAACATATTTCTCTAGCGTATCTAGTTATAACTAGAACAAATTACAAAAGATGTCAAATTGGGTTTGACATAATTGGTATAATTGAATATACAGTAATAAAAATATTTTTAATTGCTTTATCACACCTAGTCCTTTGATTTATAATTATCTAACAGGAATTTATTTAAGTGTCCACATTTGCATTGAATTCATTACGCTTGTTCAACTGTTCCTCTTTGTTAGCGTAAAGGATCTCGAACTTTTCCCGCAAACAAAGGTTGCACTTTTTCGATTTGTCTGAATAGGGCTGCGCTTGAGTTATTACCAACCATTTCATGGTGGGGGTGATATTCGTTTCTTTCAGGTCCCATACGTACGATGAAAAGGTTGTACTGTTTCTCTACTTCTTAGTGATTGCTTATGCCCGTTATATCTTGTCTTGAAATCTTTTTCGGTCAACCCAATATAAACTTTCTTCTGGACTTCAAACGCTGTAACTTAGCATTTATATATGACTAATTTTTCTCTACAGTCACCGTACAAAGGGCATTCATCTTTTTTCTTGCAGTTACATCATAACTTCGCTGATGGATTAGGCGATGCAATCTTTTTCTTGTGGGAGTTGATGATTTTCCCAACATTACCAGTGCAGCTGTAGCTCACTTTCGTGTTGTTGCGATTGAGAAGCTTGTGTAGACGGCTTGATGGTGGAAAATGTTTATCAACTGGGTTCAGAAATCTGCGTGCGACGTTGATAGACACATTTTTGCTAAATGGTGGGTTAAAACATATGATTTTTCTTGGCCGATTTCTCCTTCTGGTGTGTGCCCGGTCTGGATTGTAATTTAGCTTGGTATCGTGGTATCCACCTTTTTTAAATGCATCTTCAAACGCTGTTTTTGATTCGTTAAAAATTGCTTCGTTTAATGAGTTTTGTGAACGTCTGTTGGAAATCGATTTTAGTAGTTGATTAAAGATATGTTCAGAGTGGTTTGAATATTTAGTTACATACAGAAGGCAGTCATTGGGTTTCTTGTACGGACGAAATGAGTTCGTAGGTAGGTCCATAGTTATATGGAGGAAGTTGATGGAACAGAGTCCAGTGACTTTTTCTATTTGCAGATTGATACCTTTGAAGATCCGGATAATATATTTTCTCATCCTATCAGTGGATGGGTCGTTCTTCTTTTTCATATCCCTTGTCTGGAACAGACATTGGCGATCATGGCTCTCCAATCAGATCTGTTCTCTGTCTGTCTTAGAAGGTCGCACTTGCTGCCTGTCTTTGACAACCACGAGTTCAGACTTCCAACAATTGTTATCCTTTGCAGACGCCTGCTAGGTTTTCCATCAATCTTTCCTGCAAGGACCAGTTGTTCTAAGCTTTTGTGACGACATATGTGTCCTAGGAATTACAGTTGTCTTTTTCTTATAGTCCAAATTAATGACCTTTCTGTATTTATGTCTTTAAGAATTGATTCGTTTGACCTTTTCTCTCTTCATGATATTTTCATCATTCTTCTGAAAAACCACATCTCTGCTGCCTCTAATTTCTTTTCCATTTCTTTGTCAATTGTGCAACACTCACATCCATATAAAAGAATTGACCATACATATGTCTTTAAAACTCTAATTTTTGTGGTAGTTTTTATATTTGTTTGTTAGTATTGTTTTCATTTTTTGAAAAGTATCTTTAGCCATTGGAATTCTTTTCCTTATTTCTGTTGTACATCTTCCATCTGATGTTTTCAGGTAACCTAGGTGTTTAAATTTTGTCACTTTCTTTATCTTTTTACCTCTGCTGGTTAGGCAGCAATTAGGGTTTATTGATTTTTTAGGAAACTACCATGCACTCTGTTTTCTTTACATTT
>RDPX01000227.1:1347998-1360096 GCA_003991215.1 Morbakka virulenta
TATATATATATATATAATCTGCCCTACTTTTGTGTTGTTGAGCACTCTTGAGAATTGTGACAGTGTCCATAGCAATTATGTGACACTCAGTGCTCTTGAAGTGGTTCGAGCACTCTGGCACATCACAAAATCTTTGGCTTCTGAGTCCACGCATGCTGAGCAACGTCCCACATTATTGTCTTTATGGCAATCGATTCGGGTCTTTGTAAGGATATTAAGTACACTGGCAAATCTGCATTGCTGAGTTTGGGAGGTGTCTGCACACAGAGTTTATTCATACAAATACACGTATGCACACATGTACAGTTGTACATGTGCACATAAGTGCATATTTCTGTGTGAAGTGACTATTAGTTGGTCTAAATGCACATTAATCGCTAAACCACATTCCAGAGTGAAACGCGGGTATGGTATGACAATTTACACTGAGGAGTAAATTGGTGATCATTCATACCGAAAACATTTGGAAGCTGAGAGAGTTCTTGAGAAAATTGTACTATCAAGAAATTTTTGTTTTATTCCCAAAAAGCAAGAGATAACAATTAAAATTAATAGAAAGGGAAAAGAAGAAAATCTACACTTCTACAATAAACCCTTGTGTCCACATCATCAGAGGAAAAATTCTTTTAAATAAGGGTGCCATAAGTTGGTACCTATCTATTCTTTGCTTACAACCATATATCAACGACTTCGATAAATTATTTGAAATCACATTTCATATTTAATACCTGTAACAAACCCCCGTCTTCTCATTAGCAAACAAGACGTTCTTGAGTAGCATTGTCTAAGTCCAACTGGTGGTCACACTTACGTGAGCGTTCCTCATTCCATCTCGATTAATTTAATTGTGGAGTCTGCTGTATTTGTTATTTACTACTGAATCAGATTGATGAGAAAAACCAAGTCAGAAACAGTAATGTGACATACCACCATGAAAGAAAACTATCCGTGATAGAGGGATGTGATGGTTTTCATTAAGAAAGCTTAAGGAAACTAAAATGAGTCATTATTATTACGGCAACAGAGATAACGACACAGATTTATAACCAGGCATTATTGAATTTAAATAGCTATATTTCAATATGCTGAGTGTATTTTATTTAAATCATCATGAAGAAGACGTTGTTCTCCACATAAACCCACATATAACAGCAAATAGGCAATAAGATAGAGTGGTACCAAGAAAGCGAAAGGAGGGGGGAGCGAGAGGGTATACAAGAGAGGGGGCTGGGATGTAGACAGTTAATGAGTACATTTACAGAAGAAGTATTAAGAAATAGCAAACAAATGCTTTCGAAATAGATCAACTCTGAGGGTGTTTGGGATGCTTTATGGATTTGTCTAACCTAAATCACTCGTAAAAAGGCTCTCGAACCAATGAAAAAATAAAAGCAACAGGAAATGGAGATGTAGCTACGACAGACAGGTTAACTGAAAGACTTGGCTCCAAAGTACTTTTAATAAGCACCCTGAATGGAGTTCAAAGATAGAAGCACATAGAAACAATGGTTTCTATAAAACCCTTTTGCAGCTAAAATCTCAGTAAATAATTAAGAATACACAGTTTCAACAAAAGAAAATCAGCAGTAATTTCCTCATAGCAATCTTCAGTTTATTCGAATTTCAATATTATGTATGTCAAACAAAGACTGGAAAACATTAATATTCTATCTGGGTATACTTGTTGTTCAAAAAGGCACACTAAAAGGAACCTAACCCTTCCTCCACAGTAGTACTTCACCTCCCACGCAAAGCGAACGCTAAACAAAACTTGTCCAAAAGTGGGGTTTCTAGTTCTATTTGAAATTACAGGCGTAAAGCACATAACGTTCACATTATTGCTAAGGACGGTACACAAGAGCACAATGCTTTCATTCAAAATAAGAACGACGGCCTAATCAAGGTTTTCCTTCATTTGTTTTGATATAGCTAAACATATAATTTGAATAACCTAAAAATTAAAATGATGAAATAACTGCTGACGCCAAGTGTTACGGTTTGAATTATAAGCTTTAGAAACCTGAGGGAGTTTCTGAAGAAATTTTATCACCAATGTATTTTCCGTATCCCCTAAAAGAACTAAGAAAAGACAAATTAAAACTTCTAATTGAAATAGATGACACCACAAAAGCTAAGCTGGAAAAACATACTGTCTACTACGACTATCAAAAGTAAGACATAAGTTAATGAAATATTTCATTTCTTTTAGTTCTAATACACATTAGCGATATAAAATCGCTCTATTCAAAAAAAATTTTTTGTTTTGATTTAAAATGTAATATTTAATATTACCTAAGAAAATCCGCGATAACCATGGAAATAAACACCCTAGTCCAAGTCTCGGATCTAAAGCCAGATTAACAGATGACTGGGGGACCCGTTGAAGTTGGAGCCCTATTGGAAACTAACTGTTAGCTCCGGAGGCACGGATGCTACAACTGCACTTACGGTTAATAAAGGGGTACCAATGGAGATACCAACATCTGATACAAAAGTAGTGCCAGTGCAATGAATAGAGCAACGGAAATGAGACCAGTCATAGAACTAACTGCAAGGAGTTGGACATAGCGCAACTCAGTGCTATTGACTGCATCGCTATGTCTAAATCACTATTAGAGAGATCCGCTTTGTAAGGAAAACAGTCTCCACGTTTTAGATTTAAGTTTGGGTGTTTATAGTTACTTTTGCCATTGCATGGGACCAAATGCACCCAATTTTTAAACGTGGTTCACTCTGTTCCATAAATTGCCAGCAGAGCTGCTTCGCCTTTCACAATAAACTTTATTTTATCCTGTCCATCAAACATCAGGTCCACATCAAGGAATATTTTGCAAGCAAGGCTGGGTATAGTTGCGGGAATCAACACGCCCGTATGGCAGTAATTCTCTGTTTTCAACATAACGTACAGCAAACAAAAATACTTCGGGAGTTCTATAAGAACCCATATTTTGTCTACAGCAGGAACATCCAACAAGTATCAAAGAGGAGAAAAGGGTAGATCAGTCTCTCCTTGCTAAAACCAGCCACTACTTTCTACTGAGGTAGCCTATATCTCCCCTCAAAGACCAATGAACTTTTTAGTCTCATAAATGTTAAGCATCATATGTCACACGGAAAACTGCTCCAAAAGCAGAGAGTGAAACCACAACACATGACTTCCCCGTCAAAGGCAGTAACCTGGTAAAAATACTCCAGTATGTTACCAAGGGAGTCCAAGAACGTTCCAAGCCAGTAGGCATTGACGATTTTGCAAAGTCTCTTAGGGAGAAAGGGGTCAGCTTATGTAAGATTTTGTGAGCAATAAAGCTCAATCTGAGTAACAAAAACAATGGAGGACGTCACAGGCTCTCTGCACAAGATTATTCTTTGCCATCCTTTAAAGACAAAGATATGTTTGACACAATGTCACAGCTGACTTTTGAGGAGAAGGATAAACATTGACGTACAGTTCTTCTCAATAATGCCAGAGCCTGGCTAAGCATGAAGACCATGAGGAAACCTCTTCCCAATATCAGAAACGTTGAAGCATACCTGGCTAAGATATTAAAAGTGGCACACTGTAAAGGCTGGAGACAATGACATATTTTATTTCACAAAAGTAAGGCAAGAAGGAAGCAGCACAAGGCAAGGCTCACCTCCAGCTACTATAACAACATTGTCAACTAATAAAAGCACTAAATTCTCAATAACCAACGTAAATCAGACGTTTCCTACTTTGCTACAAGGACACTTAGTGTTGTAGCAAACGTCAATATGAAAAACTAATTCTTTGCTGCCCAGCAATTGTACTGAAATATGACAGAATTTTCACGTACTCGACCTTTATTGTATGTCTGCTTACCACGTTCCTTAACGTCTGACACAGTCAGTGAGCAGACACGTCCAGGCGTGGAATCCAGATAGTAAAATGCTTTCATCGCGCATGATTGTGTGTGTCAGTGTCCCCCTAATGTGGGTCTTGCTCATCAACAAGGGCTGACATTTTCTCCTCTTCGTCTAACAAGATTTTTGTGTCTCTAGTTAGCTGACACCACAGTTTATGGCATTCTCTACTCAGCCCTGAATTGTATGGTCCATTCGGGGTGCTCTGTATGGGCGTCCACTTCGTTACCTTCATCAAGAAGCAAATCAAATCGGTGTTGGTGCTTATCCTTAGCCCGCTAGTCCTTGTCTACAAGCTCTGTGGAGAGCATTCGTCCCTGAATTCACTTATGGATACTTCGTCTTGTCCGCCAAAGAAGGTAACTGACCAGAGTTACCACACCGGAATGAAATTATCCCTCTGCAACACAAATATGCCAGCAGTTGGGTTTTTGTCAGCTTTGGAAAATAACAGATCTTGTTCCAAATTATCAAATTTAGAACTTAATTACCGCTTATCATTTTTGGTTTTCATTTTGAAATCGCCAGTGTTTCTAGTTGGAAATAGGCTGCCAAAAGATTGGGGCTCTACCTATTCTCCTGGAAGTGCGTTTTTGGCAGACCCATGATTTATGGATGCAATCCCAAGTACCTTCTCACCTGCTTAATTTTGTAAAATCTCCACCAGATTTGACTTTAGGGCACCTATTTTCAGATAGTTCCTTGTTTGAATCTGTAAATATGCTAGTCTCCTTCTGGTATAAACAACCAAATGTACATTTTTGCATGCCCCCAATCAACATTACCTCTTATTTTCTGAAACGTAGATTTACTCTTAAAAGGTTGTTTAACATGTGTGGGCCTCTCATTAAAAATTATTTTAACCGATGACACAGAAATATTGAAGATTGAACACAATCGGGACTGATGTGATTTTGTTTTTTAGCCAAGGGACTGCATGGTGTGGGATGTAATGTGCAAGGCCCTTAAATTAGTCATTTATCAAGTTTCACAAAAAGTTCTTTTCGTTCATCTTTTTCTCATGTGCATGATATGGTCCTGTTTGTTCAGGTTTCATTTTCAATTGCCGCTCCAGTGGCTCTAAGCGTTCTATTGCCAATTGCTTATTGTCTGGTAAAAGACCCAGGCCTTTTTCACAATGGCATAAAACTAGCCATCAAATTTCCACTTTTCCCAAGATTCAGCGATACCTTCAGGTTCTTCTTTCTCAGTTTTCCTCGATTTTTCTAAAATGCATGTACCTTGTTTCACATTTACACCCGTCGTTTCTGTTGTCCAAAGGACAGTAAAGTCTGCTGCTGTTCTAACTTTTACATGAAGAATACTTGTGACATTTTTTCCTGGTCTGGCTCCCAAAATTACCATACCAAGTGGAGAAAGACGAGCCATTAAATGGTCAACTTGCTTACTTCAACTGAATGTGTGAATGTATTATCAATGCTAATTAGCAAGCCTACAAAGCTAACCCCTCTTCTAAATTTATCAATTTTCACCCCAATATTTCTGGTAGTCATGTATTGACTGCCTTAATATCACCATTGATAACTTGAATACCTACTGCCTTGACAGTCTCTTCTTTGCTATAATTGAGAAGGGTAACTATAACCGTATATTTCTTCTTTCTCAAGGCTTCTTCTTCTCCATCAACTTTCGTTATAGCAACTGCAACATCTTCACCTTTTACTCCTGGGGTTTCAGCAGTTTCCTGACGAAGAAATTGCTGTGACTATAATCCAGTAAAACATTTGCTAGCTTGAAGAAACCTTTTGCGTTTGAGTTATTGGCTGAAATAAGTGCTATACCGGTTTCTCCGTCGTAAGATGCTATAGCAACACCAATTGCAGGTTGGTGTTTATTCTTACTGTGCAAAAAAAGGAAGATGAAAACTATTCCACAAATCCATTTTCAACCTTTGAACAATGGTGGTGGCGGCTACAGTTGGCAGCCCTATGATCTCTTCCATTTTTTTTTCAGGCAGGTAAAACATACATGATTATTTGGGTTTCCTTTGCGACGATTATTAATATTGAGACCAGAAGAATTTTTAGATTGGTACGGCCATTGTAAAGAGTTTGAGCAAAGCCAGCATTTGCACTTCATCTTCATGTTACTGTGGTTGATTTCAGTAGGGGCATGTGTGACAGTACGCTTGTGGTTATGGCTGACTCAATCAATGGAGTAGCATGCATCCTAGATTTTATATCTAACGTCATCCATAACATTTTTGTTTTTTGGTTTTAACGTTATTTTCCCCAGTAACTGGGGCCCAGACGGTGCCCTTTAGAGGGATTTTGTCTTGGCAGTGAGTAATTTCTTGGCTGGATGCCCTTCCTAACGCCAACCAATGGCACTTTGTTTTGTAACGTTCCAAAACCTTTGCGCCAACTCGGAGGATGGAACCTGGAATCTCATGGTTACGGTACAACTGCACTATTATTTCACAAGCCATTATTCATAACATTAAAGCTTGTAAAGCTGGAATTCTCTTTTCTTGCTCTAGGTAACAGGCGGATAAGCTTCTATCATTTTTGCTCTATGATTGAAACCATTAGACTATTGTCCATATCACTTGAAATGCCACCTTCTTTCTGAATATGGTAACAACATTTGACAAGGTTTAAAAAGTCACAACGTCACCAATCTATAGTCGTCTGCATTTCATACTATTCACCTTTAATCCACAAAATAGCTTTCCTTTTATTGAATATTTACCAGGAATATACTACCCTCCTACTTATATTGATCCCTCGGTACATGTAAGATATTAGCAGGAGGGTAAATGTCCTGCTGACGTGCTTCCAGGCTTGTACACTCCTTCCGCTATCTCCTGACAATGTTGGACCCCTAGATATAACGTACAACCAGCAATTGTAGGATGTGCCCTCATGTGTGTCATGAATGTGGCCATATTGACTGGTAAAGTTAAGTCTCAAGCTGACTTGGCTTTGCTATATTTGACGTGCCTTCTCCAGACATTCCACCACTAATTTCTTCCTAAAATTTTCAAATGCACTGAATCTCCAGGGCACTATCTAACTCAGGCGCCCGTATTGTGATTTTGCACTTCTCACAGTTATGGTGCTATCATAAATGTGAGAATAAAGACTGAAAAAGGCAGGGCAGATTTCCCGCCATGTGGATTCGTCACTTCCACAACCGAAATTAAATGTCTCCAAAACCAGACGTGGCAATTTGAGGTCATAAAAGAACATATGCATGATTTAGAGTGGATAGGAGTAAAGCTGATATTAACACAAGGGAATTGTGGAGTTGCGTTACTGACCACGTTGTGGATTCACAAAAATACATTTCTCTCAGCAAAACTAGACAGCGGGTTTCATCGTTTTTTAAAAGGCACGCAGCTGTTTTCCCTTTTTTCTTCAAGTAACTTTGGTCATGCTCAAGGCTGCATTTAGAGAGTGAGCTGTTTTGAGGAAAGATTGTTCGTATGATGGTTGTATCTCATTTGACGCCGATACACCAGCTGATCCAGATCACAGCACTGGCTTCTGACACTGATGTGAGCAGTTAGATTTATTCGAAGCAAGTAATGGAACATAACAGGCAAGTGAAAGAGTTTGCCATCTGCCGTACAAATCTCTATTCCCACTGTGCACCACTTTTTAACTAACATCAATGATACTCGCGACCTCTTGTCGGGAGATGAATGTGTTACCCAAATCAAACAACAGGAAAAACATGCCCATGTGTAAAAAACCTCTCACTTGTCTAACGTGCTTTATGGGGCATGATACAAAGAAACTATCAATACAAAAATATCAAAATGAAAGGTTGTTGATGTAGAGAATCTGCTTTTGCAATTGATTAATTTTGGCAAACAAATAGAAAACCAAAAAACCACCAAACCTTTTCCTATCCAGGATGCTATAAAAGCACTCGCTGTCCTTAAGACACAAGAAAAACCACTGAACAAGATCATGTTACGCATACGCATACGCATTTTAATGTGTAACGGTCATGATTACGGACTGTAGCTGGAGACAGCATTTCAGGCAATTCAACGGATGCAACAAAGTCTCATTTTTTAGCTTTGACCACAAGAAAGGTGCTGAAGCCTTTGTGAAAAGGACCAGAGCCAATCAAATGAAGCAGCTTCCAAGTTCCTCGACACCGTTTCAAACCCCATCCATTGCCATGTTTCCCACAACCTTCTTGTACAAACTTCAGTATACATTTTGAGGGTGGAGCTGCATGAACCCATGGCCTTGACTGAAGATTGTCACATTTTTAGTCAACGTGGACATAAAAAGCGTGTTGTTCATATGGATTTAGTCTTTAAGATATGCGAGTTGTTTCTTTCTGTTTGTCAAGCTGTGGTACCAAAAGCAAACAAATTACGTTCCTCTCATCAGCAATCTTCTAGTGATTTCCAGATGCACAAGTTGTGGGCATGGAGATCACCTTTAGTATCTGACATTATCGTCACCACTGATGATCGTCTGATGATTCCCTCATCCGATCCACAAGTTGTAATTGTGCGAATCATCTTTTATTGTCAATAATTCGGCTGGGTCTAGTTTTGCTAGTTCCCAGATCCAAATTTATGTTTTGAGATGCGTAGTTCTACACTTGACTGTTAGTAGAAAAAAGATCTCAATTTTTCTCAACCATAAGCGTTTCGGGGAAAAAGCAAGTGTTTTAGAGTGAGGCAGTGGCCCTAGTGAGCCTCTCGGTGCGGCCACTGCCTTTAAATCTGCCTTTTAATCCGAGACACGTTGGTGGAGAACATGATTCGATACGGGCAAGTCTATGATGATTATCCTTAAAGGGTACCAGGAGGTTCGAAGAGGCCAAGGGCCTAATGCCACTACCTACTCCCTATCCCCAATGGCTCAAGTGTTATGAATTGCAACCTGGAACATGCTTACGTCTACATGCTATTCTTCAACTACTGTTTTTTTGGCATTGACCGAGGTGTACGATTATAAATGAACCAGCAACAAGTCGCTGGTTGATATGCTTGAAAGAGTAAATCCAAGTCAGAGTCCAATTGTCTGAAGCTCCAGCTTCAGTTAGACTTTCCCTGTGCCTTTCCCACAAACAAAGAAACGTGCTCCTTCTTTCATCTTCAGCAATCCATTACTAGAGGGTATTTAACGAAGGTGAAAAATATGTTGTGGTTACAAGGTTAGCTAGTCAACGAATCCTAATGACGATCGCAAAACGCATCTAAGAAAGTGCCTTTAAAGACTGGTGGGTATAACACTCCATACACTCAGATACAACACAGTTGTTTAGGTTCAAAAATTAACTCCATTGTTTTCTATACGTACGAATATACAGCTCTTACTATACAATATTTACAGTGGTTTATACTTCTTAATTTTTTTTACTTACATAAAAACATGTTTTACTCCATCTCCCGATCGCTACACAAGAGTAAAAGCTAATTCAAAACAAGACTATGTGAAAGGTAGTAGAACTGAGTAGCAAAGTTCCTTGTTGCATATTCTAGTTCCATTGAAGTAAAGTCTTACTAGTACGTTTCATAGAATTGTTTTTTTTAGTTTTAACGTCATTTTCCCCAGCAATTGGGGCTCAGACGGTGCCCTACGTTTCATAGAATGGATTTACTAAAACAATCTGTACTTAGTCAAGTTCAGGTACTGTGAACCCAACAGGATAACTGAAAAAAAACCATAAAATAAACAACGGAGTTGCTAAAACATTTATCTATCCACTCACCAATAAAAATGTAAGCAACAACTAACAGCTCGTTTATCGAAAACCCAGTAGGTATCTTGTCCTTTAAAGATTTTGCTTTTCTGACACATGCAAAAAACCGACTGAACAATAATGAAAATACACGCTCTGCCAGACATCTAATGACCAACAGCGTCTACCCAGCGTCACTAAATATCTGAACTTATGTTGATCTTATTTGATCGCTGTTCTTTGCAGTATATTGTGAATGGTTTTATAGTGTAGCAAGTTATAAATACGGCTTCCTATGCGAATTGGGGCTATTTTAACGGCTACCCCCTGTAGAACCTGTACAAAGCTGTCTTTGCTCTCGTTTCATGTAATATCTTCACGACATAGTTTTTTATCATACCATAAAAATAGTAGGTAACTTTTGAGCCAATTAAATTATTCACTGAAGCTATTTTTGCTACGGAACGCCATTAAGTCTGATTAAATACCCAGGTTACGGTTTTCACGTTTTCTAGATTAGGGTTATTAAGCAATAATTTACAAACAATCAAAAATAATATTTTATACGGCATCCTCATTTTTCAATATTTTACTACCCGACAATACTTTCTTCTGGCAATATTTTTCCCAGCCTGTCATCGCTGACTCTGGTGGATGAACCCAGCCATCCGGTAGTCGACTTGATCCCATCAAATGAGGAGATGCAATGAAGATATCCCAAGCTCTCCTAATTAAACAAAAAAAACAACAGAATGATGGTAAATAGTACTAACTTGTTTCTATCTTACCTTTATTAAAGTATAGAAAAGTTTCTAAAACGAAGAAACCTTTTAATCCCAAGCAGCGGCTTTCCGTGCTATACCAATGCCTGTTCCACCCGAGAAATCGTAGCGGAAACCTCTTAGTCACTGTAAATTTGTTGCAATAAATATGATGAATTTGGGACTTTGAATATTACCTCGTGGATGAATAAAATTCCTAGTAGCTCAATCTAAAGATTCGACTTCATAAATGTTTACCCTGTCATGAGGAATGTCAACCTTAAGATTAACACGCCATGATTACAACCAATACCACCATTACCATTATCATTAATCACTTAAGTTACCTCTTTTCTTCACCACTACTCTACTGAATACATTCCTTTCTATAACGACTATACATACTACCATCATCAGTATCTCTGCTTCACACAATTAAGGTTAAAACTTACATATCACTGAATAATGAAAAAAAAATTAATAAAGTCTGTAAACTGAGTTGCTCGAGTATTTCTGGTATTTCATAAGAATGTATTTGGAAATCCATGAAATCCTTAATTTCAGATTCTTACTTCAAAATGCGCATTCAATTATATATTGTTGGGGTGATAGTGGGGGTAAGCTTCCATTACCTGTAAAGTGCTCACAATGGCATTTATCTCTCACAGTCTCTGAAAACCAAGTCCAGCTCCTGACCTTTTTGTGCGGCTTGGATATAAACCCAGCAGAACTGTTTCCACGTACAGAAGAAAGGGCAAAGGTGGATCTCTGGTACCTAAACAAGAGGCTTTGGGCAGACGAGGTTAATAGGCCTGGGATGGTAGCTAATCTTGGAAAAGGAAAATCCTGATTTTAAGCCTCTGCTCCCTTACAGCCACATCCAGTCGTGGAAAAGGCTTCAGGAGACAACCTCTAGTAAAGTCTGGAGTCAGAGTCCCTGTGGCAATTTACGTCTGTCTATAGCCTCATTTTAGCAGCTCCTGTGATGTGGAGAGGAAGGATTTTCTGCTAGGGTAACAGTCTATCCTCCAAATCTACCCAGACTTCGTGCACTAGAGAGGACAAAACACGGGGACCAGCAGTCTACAAGTGATAGATCTAAGCTTGATTGGGGTAGAGTGTGATGCCAGGGGCTGGTCCGACAGTGGGAGAGGTCATGGCATCTCACTGGGCAGCTACAAGCCAGGAAGGTGCTGCCTCACCACGGTCCGGTAACATCACGGGGTGGTTGGGGGTTAGGGTGAAATCTGACATGCGGATCGATAACTCTGCACAAAAGCAAGCACTGAAGAAATAAAACTGTTGCCCTTAAACTGGGTACCTTGAATGTCAGGACATCGACACCTGGCTTCTCTGACGACCTGAAAAAAAATGATGCGTGCAAGACGGCAATCATCAATGCAGAACCGAGGACACTGCAGATGAACATCATTGTATTCCAAGAGCAGAGGCCACTGAATTGACCAAATTCCTCCTTCTTCTGGCATGGAAAACCAACAAGCGACCCCAGGGAAATTGGCACCGCCTTTGCAGTCAGGAATACTCTTAAAGCTTCATCACTTCACCTATGGAGGGAAGCTAAACTATTTAATTCCTTCAGCTCCACTCTATAGCGTGACCCATCACCATTATCAGTACCTTTGTCCAAACTCTGACATCGCAAGCAGAAGCTGCGGGCAAGTTCTACGATGACCTGGCCACCACCATCAATAAAGTCCCTGTAAAAGAGCCACCATTTATCCTCGTGACTTTGACAGAGTTGTTATTATTATTATTATT
>RDPX01000228.1:0-12435 GCA_003991215.1 Morbakka virulenta
GAGAGAGAGAGAGAGAGAGAGAGAGAGAGAGAGAGAGAGAGAGAGAGAGAGAGAGAGAAAGAGAGACACACACAGTGTGTGAGTGTGTGGTTGGGGGTGGGTGGTTTCAGCCTCCTGCCTGAGGGTGACCCCCCCCAAAAAAAAACCCGTGTTGCGGTTGAATTTAGTCAATCAAAACTGTGTCCATTTATGCAGGTTCTTTGTTGTGACCCGATCAGTCTTGTAAATATAATACTTGGCTGAGGCAGTTTACAATCAGACCCGCGCAGTGAATTGAATTGCTAGCGATTATTCAAACTGAATTATCGTTTAAATTCATCGATTAAATATGACTGCCGAATACAACACTTGTTTGGGGCTGATTGTAGTCATCCACAACCATTGAATGCCAGTGCTACTAATGATTATTGAATTGTCAATGAAGTTCAACGTGATTTCACACAGATATGGGCAGATGATTCTGGCATTGAATGAAATTGACATTTTTTGTGTAAATGAATCACCGTGATACGATTCATAGCTACTGAAGAGATATTTCGCTAACATTCTGACATAAATTTATGCCGTCCATAGCAGAAACTTTTATTTGATTACAATTTCAAAATTCGACGCTTCGAATCTTAAATCATTAAAATACCAATTAAGTAGATGACCTTTTGAAAAAAAATCCTTTCGCAAGGCTCTTGACAGTATGAGAAACCAGAAGTGAAAAGATAAAGCCCATTGCGTCTGAAGGACATCTCAATATGACAAAGTTATACAGGAGATTTAAGTTAAGATAGTCATCTTGCTGATCATTTAGCCAATTACTCATTATTTCAAGGAGCTACACTATTCAAAATAAACTTTTTGATCCCATGTTTGACGTTTACTGGCAACAAATTCATAATGAAATACACGAACGTCATTTATTTCATTTCAAGCTGGCGACACAAATAATAAAAAACCATAACGAAATATATCATACTTTCGAGACATGTTTTATACAAATAGACGGAGGCCGCTAGGGTGGCCCATCAGCCTCTGAAGGTTTTGGTCTCAAAAGGTTGTTGAAAGATTAACAGACTTTTCCTCGCGTTGTGTTATTGTACGCAATGTTTCGGTCAAAAAATGGAAGCATGGTTACTGTTGCTAATGAGCTCAAAAATTGAATTACTGCCATCCAGTCATTAAGGCAAAACGTTGACAAGGCTTTGAAGTATCAAACACGAACAAGAACCTCGAAAATGCACACAAAAAATCAGCAAAGGAAGAGTGAGACATCTGCACACAGTTGCAGGAGCGATTTGCTACCATTGACATTATTGAAGCATTCAACTTATTAATCCCCCTTTATTCTGAAAATATTATTACAAATTTTACTGAACGCAGAATTGCTGTTGGCTGCAGGAGCTACCCAATGTTTGTTAAACAGCAGTTGAGAACAGTGCTACAAATTGTATACACTAATACAAATTTTTAACCACTAACCGATGCCAACTCTTTTACGATTTATAAACATATATATATATATATGTATATATATATGTATATATATGTATAATAATTTAATGTAACAAGGCACAGACCGATAATTTGCAGATTTGTGAAGTACTGCAATACTGCAACCCCTCAAAATTTGATTATGGATTTCAGATCTTTTTTTGTATGTGCCCTGGAGTCAACATGTCTTAAGATTGATATGCTCACCAAGTAGGCGAGAAAAACTTACTCTTGCAGAAAAAAGTGCTTTTGGAGATTTATGTAAGAGATATAGAGGCGAATGCACTATGAACAAACGGTCGCTAAAACTTCCAATATGCACACTGAAAAAGCATGGAAACATGTGAAAACACCATCGCGTGAAGGTGACATTACACAGGCTGTGTGAACGATTTCTGCAGACCTGAAAAATGCTAAGCACGACAATCCTTCTTAACGTTAGGCCTAAAAACTTGGAAAAGCATGCTGAGATCAACTTTATGAAGAAGGCAGAGTTGACAAAACTGGCAACTACGCGGAAGTTTCGCCAACAAAGAGGAGGAAGAAAATTTACTATCCCAGATGTCAAGAGGGTTTGAGTGTTTTACAGACATCTACAGAATCCTAAATACACGCTTACCACGCTCTTAATTTCTCTCTGATTGTCCAGCTAGAGGTGGTATCTCAGTTTAAAAAATCGACTTCTTTTAATCCGTAGGTACAAAAACGTATGTGAATGGTGCTACTTCCATCTTCTAAATAAATGCTTTCAAATAGAAGGCAGACAGAAGGAAAACGGTGTTTGACTAGCTTAAAAATACGTTATCTGCAGAAAAATTTATTTACTGACGGTTTTGAAGTTAAACCGACGGTGATAACTTCTGGTCAAATATTTCTGAACATGGACCAAATTTCCATCCAAAACACCTAAAATTTTAGGAGTTTGTAGATGTACCTCAATGAAAACTTTTTAAGATGGCATATTACGGTTTTCACCCAAAATTGGAGTGTGCCTTGTTAAACCTACAATTCGTGTTCAAAAATAAAGAAAGGAACACCCGTTACGGTAAATACTCTTAAGGATAGGAATTGCGCATCGAAAGGCTCCAATCGTTTGTAATAGGTACCGAGTAAAAGAGCTAATTTTTTAACAGACAATATTTTGACGTAGAAAATTTATCTCCTTATCTTATGCTGGGAATTATAGGTGCACTACTGTAAAATGCTTATATTTTTGTTGTAGTAGGCAGTAGAGTTACAGTGACGTATTTTTGAAAGCTGAATACCGAGAGCTGAATTAAAACCTTATGGCAGACCAACAGTGGCTTGATATTTACCTATATCTAATAGTGGCAAAATAGGCTGAAAGAGGGAAGAGTTGAAGTAAAAGGAAAGTTGTGGAAAGTTAAAGTCTGCGGGTCAGCTGAAGGAAGGCTGATAAATAATACGACTTAAACAAAGTAATATTGTTTAAATAAAAGTTCAGATATTTGCATTCAATGGTATGCAAAACTGGAGTTTAAGATGTCAATCAAAGAAAACAAGCAGGCTGACATAGCTGACAGAAAACAACTGGTATACGGTACAAGTAAACACTTCATAAAGACTGAAAAGTGAAATTTGTTAAATATATATATGAAAACCCATGGTATACAGCACCGTTGAGGGCCAACAGCAAAGAACATAGCAAAATTTAACTCAACTGACATTAGGATCCTCCGAAGGATACCTGAACATAACCAACATACAAATTCGTATAATAAACATCGCCACATGAAAATTTGGTAGAGTAAATGGTTAGAATAATATGGCCATATCTACGGACGTCTTCTATCACATATCATGCAAAACGTGCATTCAGATATCATCACCTGATGGTCAGCTAAAAAGAGGAAAACCACCTCTTACTAGGCAAAGGTTGACAGCCCAAGACATCAAAGACAACTTATGACTGAATGTTACACAATGGGCAGAAATGGAAGTTTAGTAGTGAAGACAAATATGCATTATACGATTTGGAAAATAGAACACAGAATTATCGGTAGCATAGGCCAATTATCAGCTTTTCCAAAACTTGCTAATACTACGCCGAAACAGCTCTCTGTGTAACATTGCTGACTGGCATTAGCACCTGACGTCAAAACTGGGGGAAAGTCACACGGACACAAAAAAGAACCACACCGTCCCCTTAATTTGGAATCTATTTTTCCGTTTTACACACCAACTATCGAAAATACATGCCAAAAAACTATATGGCCACTAAAAGTAATTACATGCTTATTTATGGTACATGTGGGCGCAGGCACTCTCAAGCTAGACATAATAAAAGGCCTAATGTCCCTGGGACACATGACGTCATGTTAGTATGCCTAGTATGAAGTACCAAGGGAGTAAAATGTGTGGATTGCACACTCCACTTTTGCACAGTAAGAAAAAATTACCATCCATTTAAATTCATGGTTGTCGCATTCATGATCATCATCTCCTTGTACAAAAATATTTTTAATTCAAACACTTTTATTTAATTCGTAATGGCCAGCACCTTTTCATCCTACTACTCGTCCTGACTTACCGTCCCGAAAGAAAACCCTCAGATGACCTCAAGCTACCAGTTCTTCTAAGCGAGGTGTCGCTTTCCGGTATACTATGGGTCGTACTGGAAGCTGAACTTTTACGATTTCCTTTACTTCTAGAGTAATAACCTATATCATCGTCCATACTATCATTGCTCCGGGAAAGTCTAGTTTTGCTTGAAAATAATACTTCATCTTCCAGCGCACTTAGCTTACGCTCCAATCGTGAATTAGAATCCGTCTCCCTAGTCCGTGAGCGAGTAGTTTCATATGACCTAGATGAACGACTGCCTGTCCCAAACAACGGGCTTGCAGTTTTACGTTTAGTTGTCACATCATCTTCGCTGTCGTCGTCATCCAGAAAATCGTCATCATCCGATGACAACATCTCTCTTTCCAGTGCTTCTTGCAAATCTCGTACTCTTTTGTTGGCATGGTTCAACTCCACTTTCATTGTAGCAAGCATTTGCTCCAAAGATTCCATTTGTGATTCCTGTCAATAAGGAAAAAATGACAGACCCGTAGAAAATACCTCTGAAATTGAACTCGCTGTATGTGTTAGCTTATATTTGTTTATAGAGTCGTTATTGCTTACTGCAATACTGTACTAATATTGGAAAAAAACCCAAACTGGCTCTGACAGAGACGCAAAATCATAAAAAAATCAATAACGTATTTTCGGCTTTCAAATTTGACAAGATTAACTCAATGCATAAACAGATCAACAAATGACCGTTATGTGCACACAACAAATCTTTGGCATCAACTCCCTTTGTTAACAGTATTATTATTCAGTAGCGCTAATCTCCCCCTCAATTACAAAATAAGAAAGCAACATGCTTGCATTAATATACCTTCCTTCTATAATATAATGGTGAATGTGAACAAAATACATAGTGCTAGGCCTGTGAACAAATTTCAAAAATCAAACAAGTCTTAATAAAAAACAAGAAAAATGACAAGAAAAGCTGTACATTGTTAAACGCGAAAAATCCAATACAGAGGAATATCAATAGTAACCAAAAACACCGGTACATGTTCAAAATCTTTTATCTTGTCAATAAAGATGCGATCTATAATGCGTCACAATGCGTCATAATGCGTTGATAGTAATTACTGCTCAAAAGAAGGGAATGTGAAGTAACATTCCCTGGATTTATAAGACTTAATATCGTGGTCTTTAAGACTAATCAACAAAAAGGTGTGGCAAGTACCAAAGCACATGTGCGGGGTCAAAAAAGCATAACTTTGAAACACGTTGCAAGGAATTCTTACCTGAATCAAGTATTAAATATAACCTTGAGTTCTTTTTTTACTTATACCTTGGTCTCCCATTGAGTGAACTACTACAATTTATATCGTTTTGACGAGTCAATTCATGTCTCAGAGTGAACTTTAGACAATGAACTCATGTCTGAAGCATGAAATATTTTCAACGAGTGCAAAATTTTGCATGATGAAAGACAATTTTCATCCCCGCGTTAATGTGAGATAATTACCGACACTCAGTAGGCAAACAGCAAAACAAAGGATAAAAAATACCACAATACTCAATGGTCATGATGTCAGAACATAAGAGTTAACCAGGGTGAACATACCAGGAGGAAAGTGTAGAGATTATCTTTTAAATATTCTTTTAAAATAAGGATTTGGAAAACGCTGGTTATTGGTAGGGCTGCAAATACAAGTCAGAAAAGAGTCTCGTCTCCAAATTTCCCTNACGAGTGCAAAATTTTGCATGATGAAAGACAATTTTCATCCCCGCGTTAATGTGAGATAATTACCGACACTCAGTAGGCAAACAGCAAAACAAAGGATAAAAAATACCACAATACTCAATGGTCATGATGTCAGAACATAAGAGTTAACCAGGGTGAACATACCAGGAGGAAAGTGTAGAGATTATCTTTTAAATATTCTTTTAAAATAAGGATTTGGAAAACGCTGGTTATTGGTAGGGCTGCAAATACAAGTCAGAAAAGAGTCTCGTCTCCAAATTTCCCTTTCTTTTGCGGCTTTTCAGCAGTAAATTTACCTCCAAGGTAGTAATGGCTATTCAAAATAAATGTTAACCTGTAATAAAAAATAGGCCGTGATCCGACCAGATTTTCAATGCATCTTTATCTGAAGTAAAGAAGTCATATTTTCTCACCGCATCTTCCCTACGGCGTTTGTGTTCACTTTCTTGCTTCCGCAGCGTTTCAGAAAAATCTTTCTGCTCTTTCAGCTGACGCTCAAATCTATGTAAGTAAAATAGTGTAAAAATGCAGTCAATTTCGTCTCACGGTTTTAAAAATAAACCAGCGGATTGTAAGTCGACCAGTCCATCTCTGTACATTCTGGCGTGGAGTCTCCGTTTAAAGCAAGTTATTGTTGCAATAAATTGTGCGAGTTAGCATTAACGATGTACATGAAAAGAAAAAATGCACAAACATCTCGGCTTTCAATGGCCACTCGGAACTGATAGGGCATTTAAGTCATAAAGCAAAAGACAAGGTGTCGGCAAAATATAATGTAGGTGTATTTCCACAGCCGAGAGTGTATATAGTTAGTTATGCTAAAAAGCCTAAGAAAATAACTAACAACAAACATACTCTGAATCCCATCAAACATTACCTATCCTTGTTTAAAACAATTTAAACATTTGACAAAATAATCAATTTCTCTTGTTATTATATACGATATAACGCCTTCTTTTTGCCTTTTGGCCTGCAAGCCTCTGTCTTTTTAAAACCTGCCCTGCACAGACTATGTCTAATTCCCTCCGAGATGGAAAATCAAATGAAAAGTATTACTGGCAATGCTTACCGCTTGTTTGTTTGGTTTGGTTTCGTCTGACTTTTGCAGACAAAGGGAGGAAGAGGAGCTATGAACACAATATACAGAGCGTCTGGTGCACAGGTCGGATATGCACATGGTGCAACTGCACGTAAATCATGGTATCTGCACAACCCCAAAGGGCAAATATTAGGTCATAAAGAATCCGCTTTTTCCCTACAACTAATTTTCTGTAGATTCAAACACGCAGACCAACCAAAGAAAGAAAGAATATAAATTTTTAATGTAAAATGTGTTAGTAGAAAAGGGTTTCGAGTAGCAAAATACCTACTCTAATGTTTCTAATAGACACCCCCTGAATATCCCCCCCACACACACACACAATAGCCGGCTCCTAGCTCTTATTAGACCAATTCAATTACCAATTTTTCATTTTTATTAGTTATATTGTTTGACATTTCCTTAATTGGAGGGTGTAAATAATGTTGTTTCGATCATCGTAAATAAAACCCGACATTCTGAGGTTCATGTGTTGTTGCACTGTGTACCATTTTCTTTGTATTATGGAATTCAGATAAAACTTGACAAAAATCCCCTCATTAACTCCGGTACCTCTTCTTATTTCATTCTGGATGAATTTCCACCACCATCTCAGCTTATTTAGAGACCCCCACCTATTAGGATCCTTAGAGTGCAAACAATTTGTGGCCAGAAAACAGAATCTTCGGTTCTGTTTTCTGGCCAGTTACTTTTTGTTAAAACACACACAGTTATTTACTGTCATCGGCCATTTAAGATGAAATTTGATCTTCACTTCGTTCTTATGTCCTCCAATTACAATTAAAGTCGAACCTTAACCATGTCTACCGGGGGATTACACTAGTTGAAATCAGAAATACAGAGAATTCATATTAAAAATAGAGCTTACTCTCACGCCCCTTGGGAATTCCTGACAGCAAGAATAAAATGATGCAATGTTCCAAAATCAAGTTCTCCTCGAGATTAAGGCAAAAACATAATAAGCTTCTTAGTGTGCAATACCAAGAACTTACCTAATAAGTTCTTGCTTTGTTCTACTCTCCCGCCCTAACGCCAAGTCCTTGTCTTCTTGTAATCTTTCAATGTTACCTTTTAATCTATTGACTTGGTTCTAAATCAAAAAGCAAAAGAAAAATATCTTCTCACTGCATCGCTACACATAACAAAACATGTCTACGTCAGATGCCTTTAAGCTTTCATATCTAGTTCTCCAAAAGTCGTTTCAGTGCTAGATATTTTGCAGTTTTTGATGAGTTAAAAACCTTAAAAGTTTGCACAGTCTATATAGACTATATGATGAATAACGTACAGGAGTTAAATATACTGTAACACAAATGTTCGTTTTTGGTTACTACACCAAGAATATTTTGCTATACCATTACTGTTAATCTGTTCCTTAAAGTGCTTGAACGTTTCTCGAAAAAGCTTCTTTTCTACGAGTCATCTTTACAAAACATCGCCGATCTTGCAATTAAGTACCCATTACTCAGGTATATCTAGTTCTCATTACTGCTCATTTTGTCGACGTAAAATTATACAATAGAGCTCTGAAATTATGTATATATATACATATATACATACATTTGTCACACTTCCAGCTTTTTATGCCTTCGTCAAGGTTGTCCTGCCAACCTTTGTGCAATCTACGCTTTAACCGTTCATGCTCTTGGCCAGTATTTTCAAGTATTGCACAACTTGTCTTCACGTGCCTTTTCCAAGTCGCTTTTTCTAAGGCTTGGCTTTTCTAGTCTATTCCTAGTTTCTTCAGATTTTCTTTCATAGAGACTTGGTCTGGAGTTGCCCTAAAAACAGTTGCTCTGAGAGTTTATCACCCTCCATACGAGCCATAAGGCCTGCCCAGCGTATGCGAGTGACGATTATCATAGACTCGATATTCGTGCTTCCTGCTCTGACAAGAACTTTACTATTAAGTGTTTGGCTTTGCCACTGGATATTGAGTATGCATCCCAAACATTTCTGATGAAAGTATTCAAGTAGTCTGAGATGTCTTTGACGTACGATTCATGTCTTGCAAGAATACAAAAGAGCTGTCAAGACACAAGCCTTATACAAGCAGAGCTTAATTTTGGAAGGTGATGCCGCGATCTACCCAAACTCGTTTTTCAAGCATTCCAAAGGCAACTGGGGCTTCCTGCATCAAGAAACCCATCTCTTGACAGGGTGCTACCAAGATACACAAGTGTCTACCACACCTAATGAGCTGCTATGGACACGGATATCTGGTACGATATATGATTCACCAGGTGCTGGTGTGTACATGACTTTTGTCTTCTGACTAATTTTAAGACCAAACACAGTGCAGGAGGTGGCAAAACGATCCATAACGAGCTGCAAGTCTTCAGTTGAACAAGCGAGAAAGTCAACGTCATCAGGATACAGAAGCTCTCCTATTAGACTCTGACAGACGTTTGATTTGAAAACTTAAAGCTTCTCAAATTGAAAACACTTCCATTAGTTCTAAATTGCAAAAGAACACCTATACCACAGTCATGGAATACACGTGAAAGCATTACAGCAAAAAACATGGAAAAGAGTGTTAATGCTGGAATGTCCCCTTGTTTAACAATGTTAACAAATGGAATCTCCTCAGACAGTTCTCCATTGAAAAGAACACAAGCTTTCATGTCCTCAAGGAACTGCTTGAACATGGTCACGACGAATGGTGGAAACCTTACTTTCCCAAGTATCATCAACAAAGCATCACTTTCTGGAACACTACATACCTATGCGAGGTACTATCTGAAATAGTTACGTTACACCTTCTTTGCATTTCGTATCAGAGGTCCGCTCCTACAATGGCTACCTTCACAACATTTTACGGGGGCCCAAACTACCCCACGAGCCATATGCCATTTGGCTTAGGTTGCTAGGCACCGGAGCGTACTCCACACGCCGATTGGTCATGCGTGCCTCAGCTGGTAGGGTCTAAGCTCCCCTGGAATTTTCTTTCAGGGTTACCTCACTCTTAGCCCAGATTAAAGAATTTAGTCCACAAGGCAGTGGAGGTTCATATTTACGGCGTTGAGCGCTCGCCGACCACCAGAGCCCCATACATACATACATACACACATACATACAAACAAACAAACAAACAAACAAACATATAAACACACAAGACCACCAACACAAACAAACAAACAAACTACACTGTATATTTTTTAGGATTTTACGTCTGCAATGATAAATTTTATATTTTTAATGGCCTTTTTTATAGCTCTTACATTCGGCGTGTTACTAATACAAGGAACATTTTTGAATCTGAGGTTAAATAACTATGCAATCAAATATTTTTTTTGTTCTCTTTTCATTAATTTTTATATAGCCATGTCGTACTTATTCAGTTTCAAGGACATTTCAACATCACTGCCGTCACTTAATACCTTTAAACCCCCCCCTCCCCACTTCCTGTTTTGACATCAACCTGATTTATGAAGCGGAATTCTCGGACACAAATATTCGATGAGCTTACCATTTTACTGGGCAAAAATATAAATTCACATCATAAACAAACATCTACACCACATATATCACAATAAAACCGGTATTCTAATGAAATAGGAATACCTGATTTTTAAAAAACATACATATTTGCAATATACTCATGCCTTTTGACGAGTTTAAGCTCTGGTGGTGAATAACAACGCGTGTCGGTGCAATCTCATGGAATTTGCTCTTACTCACAGAACTACTGTTGCAATTTCCTTTGAAATTGCAACAGTAGTTCTACAATAAAATAGAAGTCCAAGTTCTGCTATTTTATGCTCCAAACTCTATCAACTTTTAAATGTCTGATCATTTCCACCCCCATTAAACTGTTTTACTGAATATACAATATCCCTTGCATAAATAAATGTTAAATATGCAAAATATTTTTCGCAATTTTTTCACAGATGTATGATTGACAGCTAACGACATCAAGGGGAAAGGTTTCTGGTGTACGTCAAGTATGAATATGTACTCGATGTTAACTCAATACTCGTTATTAATAAAGGAGTACTTGAAAATTAAGTCAGTACTTTTTTGACTGTTGTTACTCAACCTTGTGTTCGAAATCGTGATTGTACTTTCCAGTAACATACAGTAACGTAGCATGAACAACGGAAAATCATAAAGCTTTCTTTAATTAAAAGCCACATACTTTGCACATACACAGTAGTTCGCTGCTAATAATTCCTGCTGATGTCAATATTGGTTTACCAGTTTCCTTTTTTACCCTACACGAGAGGTATTGGCATCATTTTTCAAATTGTGCTAAATTTTCACAACAGTTATAGTTTTTTAAGGAGTAGACTATTTAGTCATTGAGAAAAAAAATAAAATTCAAGGACTTGGTCTCAGTGATGAACGCAACCAACAAATATACACGAGAAAAAACGGCTTTAGGCACTTAAATCTACCAATGGTGAAAAGGAAAGATTTCTTTGGAAATGTAGGCTCCTCGTTTATCATTTTCCACCAGAGCGTGCTTCAAATGTTGTGAAAAATAGAAACCGCGCATGAAATTGAAAAAAAAAGTGGGATTGCACTAAAGGCGGTTTCTTTCCTGAGTTTATAATTATTTTTCGAATCTAACTTCTAGGTTTCATACAAAAATGCTGTATATTTTAGAAAAATAAAAGAAAAAGGATTATGGCTAACATACAATTACACAGGGCACAAATACCAAAGGCTTTTGAACTTGCAGTTACGCCGGGCTAAAAACTAAGCAGGAAGTGTTCAACGCAAGTTTAAACAATAAAATCAAACGCATGCTGATGGTTCTATGATAAATGTGACGAGGAGGAAGACTTGCTCTTGCGTCTAGCACTTCTTTAATTATCAGACAGTGACTTCATTCAGTTGTAAGAGAAAAATCTATGATTGTCGTTACTCCCAGTAACGGCAAGTAACGACAACCATACATTAAAAGTGTCAAACAAAAAAGCAAACAAAAACCAAACATTTCTTACCTCCATTCTTATCTTCAAGGATAGTTCTATCTCTAACTTTTGGTCAAGGTCGCGTATCTAAAATGTCCATTACCATAGAAAAATATGTCACAGTATAATTAAACAGGTAAGGTGGGTCAAAAACAAATCACTTTACTAATTTAACGTGTACAAGGCCAATACAAGAGGACCAAACAAGCAAAATTAATTCTAAAGTTCCTTTTATGCCTATTGTTCTAATAACAAATAGTTGTGCGGGTTCCAACAACAATAAAAAAAAACAACGACAACAACAGAGAAACGAAAAAATATTAAAACATGAATGCAACGAATATCGTCCTCGAAACCGGCATCAGAGCATTGGTCAAGCTACTTGGCTGTTGCTCTTAAATGCTGCCACTGTACCCAGTTAGGAGCTAATGTAATCGATCAGTCATTGATATATATATATATATATATATATATATATATATATATATATATATAAATAAAAGAGATATAATAAGTTGGAAAGAATAAAAAAACTACACTATCCATTTCGACAAGCCTGTTTCGTGATTTTACTCACTCGTCAGGAAATGTACAAATAAAATATTCACGTAGAGATTTATATAATATATAAAAAATTATATAAA
>RDPX01000228.1:12460-66015 GCA_003991215.1 Morbakka virulenta
ATATATATATATATATATATATATATATATATATATATATATATATATATATATATATATATATATATATAAATAAAGGAGATATAATAAGTTGGAAAGAATCAAAAAACTACACTATCCATTTCCACAAGCCTGTTTCGTGATTTTACTCACTCGTCAGGAAATGTACAAATAAAATATTCCAGTAGCGCTTTATATATAATATATAAAGATATATAAAGCGCTACTGTAATATTTTTATTTGTACATTTCATGACGAGTGAGTAAAATCACGAAACAGGCTTGTCGAAATGGATAGTGTAGTTTTTTGATTCTTTCCAACTTATCATATCTCTTTTATATAAATATATATATATATATATATCCTCTCACAATGTAGTAAGTGATAATGACTGTTGTTCTTTTTAACTGTTAGTACTAGCCTTTGGGGGGATACAGTCATTCATAGCCTGCATAAGAATCATGTCACATGGCAATTGGATAAATAATCGGTCCATATAAATAGAATGAATTACGAGCCCACATTCACAACACGTTTCACTCCCAGCTTACGCCTATTGACCGTACAATCAAAATTAATGCATTTGCCAATTCAAAAAAATTTAAACAAAGAATTTCAACTTTTTGGTACAAAAAATCTCTTTATTTATAATCAATTACAGTGGACCAGATATGGGGCGAAATTTTTAACAAAATAATAAAAGAATTCCGTATGAAACAAGAAGTTGAAATATTTGGGTTGAGTGAATATGTTTAGCAACTATATGGTGCATGACATCAACTTTGGCAAGTGCTTCAGAAAAAATGAATAAATCAAAATAGATAAGAAACGAAAAAGTATTTGTCAGTTTTAAAGGATGTGAAATACAAAATCAGTTTCTCAAAACCTGTACTGCTGATCGAAAATCGATTTTTCTGTTTATTTTGAGAAAAATCTACGAGAACTAAACCACAATATTGATTTCTATACAACACATTTGATTGGCATATGTTGTAAGCTCTACAAAACCACAGCCTTCAAACCTCAAGAGGTAAAAACAAACAAAAAACAAACAAAAAGAAACAACTGAAAGTTAACTGCTTTATTTACTTATGCTAATTTTCCCACCCTTGAATACCTACGAATACAAACTAAATGTATAACATTTAAAAAATGTTTTGTTCTCGCCATTCCTTTTTTATTACTAAAAACTGAAAATGAACTCATGTTTAACATAACAGAGGTTTGGTCTTGGCAATGGTAAACTAAACCAGTAATCACAACTCCGCAAAAGTCAGAACCATACACCAACCCCTATTAAAAAAATAAAGTACTTTAAGATTATACACTTATAAACTTAATCCTTAACTTTGAAAAATCAGTCGCAAAAATTACCTTTAACTCTGCCTTTTCGAGTTCACTTTTATCCACCATGTTATCCTCTAAATATCGAACTTTATTACTCAATTGTCGTACCTAAAAGGCAAAAATACAACAAAATATAAACATTCTGGTTAATAGTTTATCTAAGACTAGACAACTCGTATCAAAACAATACAAATGTAGTGGTGTTCTTTCTACAAAGTAAATTAGTAACCAAGCTTTCGTTTAAAAAATAGGGTCACGCTTAATTACAGAAGACAAATTATTATTAGCGCTATTTGCATTATTTTTGACTCTCCTAACATTAGAACAAATAGTGGGCTAGGAACTAAAATAAGCAAATCCTTTACACAGGAACATGTTACAATGAACCTGTCTGCATTTTGTTATGAGTCAGTAAAACAAAATACGTAAACCTTTGCATCTTTTACACATGCTATATCCAATAGGTTACAGCTAAAGAAATTAAAGCTTATAACCTAACAAAACAAGGTATTTATAGCGCCAGAGCTAGGTTATATACCTATGTAAGAGGTATTGAGAGGGGGAAGCCGGCACACTGATGTCAAGTAGATAACTTTCCGGCCTGACGTCATGCTTCTTTAAGCATGGGTGTGGTCAATGTACGCTATTGTTTATCTTTATTTAAGAGTTAGTTAGTAGAGTAAGTTTTCAACAACTACATTATGGCATCTAATAATTTGTTTATATATATTTCAATGCAAAAAAACAGTTTTAAGTTCAATCTCCAGCTTAGGAGAGCCCCATTACATGTACCGGTGTCTCTCACTTTTAACACAACTCGCTCCACAAATATTTAAATAAACAAAGCCCAAAAGACTAATAAATATTCAAGATGCAAAAGAAAATTAAATGTGACTGCAACAACAAAAATAATTCACTCATAATTCTCAGACATGTTTAACTTTAACTCAACCTTCCCCAGAATATTCCCGTTACTAATGTCACTTAACTGCTACAAAGTAAATATCTTCAGCTTTCTGTTCTACCTCTCGTATGTTTTGTTTTGTATTGTTTTTCTCTATAAGCATTTATTTTTAACCAAACATAGGTTTGTACTATAAGTTCAATTACGTTTGAAAAATTCTGTTTTAAAAGATTTGGCGACTGGATTCTGCCTTTATCAGACTACCTAAAAAAATTGTCTAAAATTTAACAGCACCTTTTTCCAGAGGCTCCAGATTTTGTGCTTACCAGTTTTTATGAACTGTTATTTTTAACTCTTACAAAAAACAGTTGTCTATCTCAACTATTTCGTTACACCTCTTAACAAAATGTATAGTCAAAATATTTTTGACTAGTTCAAGTATATCGCTTAAGAAACAAAGTCCAATTGCTCATTAATTCAAATTGACGCTGCTGGCCAAGCAAAAATCTGAGGTTTAGTGATGTGACTTTTCTGCCGGTGCAACAGGTATTTATATATTTATCTAGCTTATTCAAATGAGTTTTAAATTAAAAACAGTCTGTACAACAATTTCGGTTGAAAACATTATCAGAATCCGATTAAAAAGTAATAAGATGAAAGGTTTGCACACTGAACCTATAACCAATTTATATATGTCCTATCAAAATATAGCTTGTTTTTCTTTACCAAACGTTTGTTTCTTTCAAAATACACCAAGCAAAATTTGAATCCAGACAAACACCGAAAAGGCTGGTTAGGAAAAAGTATGACTTTATTGTCACAGGCAAAAAATTATGTTCTGATTTCCAAATAAGAAAAATCTAAAACAAAACAAGTTAAAAATCAAATACAAATTATCTAGTCTCACAATAGTAATGGATTACCCTATCTTCCAAGATTTCTTTTTCTTCAAGAATTCCATTGAATGCTGACTTATGTTGTGAATGATCAGCTTGAAGTGATTCAATCTACATCGCGTACAGCCAGGGAAAAAATTGTAAATATCATTTAACCGTAACAGCACTTAACAGCACAATTAAAAAATACATGAAAGGAAAAGCAGTCCTTTTTTTACTTGAAACTGTAAGTCTTGAAGAAAAAAGCTTCCCTATAATTTCATCAGCATCTTCCCATATTTCGTATTATGTATCTTTTTTATTTATGCTAATGGCACTACTATGTATCTCAGTTATGGGTTTACCTCGCATTCACCAATCCGGCTAATCCGAACTTTACTGAACGTTAAACGCTAGAAAGGGAATTGATTTTTTGGACTAATCTCGTGAACCTGTCCATATTCCTCACAGTATGGATGGGCAGTTTTTGGACGAATAGTCACCGATCAGTCCTTTAAGTGACTCCTTTAATCCATAGCTTCCGTCGGGTCAAACTTTGACAGACCTGACCCTGACTATTTCAATGACACAATGAAGTAATTTATGAAACAAATTTGATTTTTGAAGGATTCATAACTAAAATCTCAAGGGGGTAGGGCCTGTCAATTTTGGTAAAGAACACTAATTATATTAATACATGTAATATTTTCCTACCTGCAGCCAGGACTTTCCATCAAACGATGATTAGATTAAAGTTGCTGTAATTATATAAACTGTTATCAAATTGTGCACTTATAAGATTGTGATTAAGTTTAAAGCGCTTTAAAGCTTTTCTTTCACTTTTTAAGAATCCTATGACCGTCTATTAGTGACTGTTGATCTGTTTGATTTTCGGACCTTTCTCCCACGTGCATTTATATTTGTTTCTTAATGAAAGAAGTAACCAGTATGTCAAAGAAATAGTTTTCCAACAGATAAAATGGAAAACATTTCGTGCCTAAAGTTCAAACCATGAAAATTATTGGGGTGCAAAAATCCTCTCAGCCCAAGGTCCCTACGGGTCTGACAGATTTACTGTGTTCAAGGAAGGAGCAATCTTCTTTGAAAATGCTATCAACAAATGGGATTGATTGATTACTTAAAATTCATCCAAAAACATTAGGCTAAAACTTTACTATTACCCAATTACAACAATACCAAATGCCACTTAATTCCTAAAAGTTTACCTGTGCAAGAAGGGACCTGTTCTTTTTAATAACATCGGATGCATCATCTTCGTCCTCTTCAATTTTGCTCAAAAGCTCCGCGTTGTCACGCGATAACATCAGTATTCGCTCCTCGGCCTTAACGAAAAAAAAAGGCTTTTCAAATTGATACTTGAATATCGCGTGATATAGTAAAATAACTTCCTATCTTATGGATCTTTGAGTAATTTTCTGGGTATTCATAGATTCTCAGATATATAAATACAAACAATAGTCAAAATTCTAAATTCAAATATACATTAAAAGTAATATCGTGTGGGTGTTCTAATGACCTTTTCCCGCTGGTATCTGCTCAGATAATTGCATCTCCCCTGCCTCGTTTCTCCCAGCATCTTCAACCTTAATACAGCTGTTGTCCCTAATTGTTGAATTAGGTCTTTTTCCATGAGTGTATTTTCTTTACTCTGGCGTATAGGTTGTATAACTCTTTGGAATCTCAGTGCTGTCTTCTGATATATGACTTAAGTGTTAATCTCTTAACAACTTTCCCCTTTTCTTCACAGCTCAGTGCTCTTGCGGGTTTTTTTCGTACTTTAGTTACAGTTTTCATCAACTGATTTGCATATCCTTTTAAAACGTTCAGAAAAAAATTTAAAAATATAAAAATAAATTTAAAAAGTGGTGGGTATGCACCTTGTACGGTAGTTAACCATAAAAAATTGAAAAGAAAATTCCAATTGGATAAGACCAACTTCCGCATAGTTCCACATCCCAAAACCTCACGCAATACTCAACTTAAATTGTACTAAACTCAAGGGAATGGATACTTTTGCGCCAGTTTCTGGGCCTTCATACACTGCAAATGGCACTGGAGCCCACTGGTCAAGAACCATATGAATTGTGAGGAACTGGCTGTCTCTAGACGTTCTATGTCTTATGAACTACCTATGCATTTTAAAAAGATAATATATTGGTAGCTGAACATGATGCTGGACTACAGAATTTAAATGGTTTCCATACCATGGGTACCTATAGCCTACCGTAAAATTAAGCCTGCGTGTGCAGTAATACACTGACTACTTGATACTATCTCAATTTTATCTACTTGATACTATCTCAATTTTATCTACCTATATACAATATACATGTCAAGCCGTGCAAATACCTTTGCACAGAAATAGCTCCCACACAAAAGGCCAATAGTTAACGGGTTATTAGGGAGGCTCTTGACATCAGACACAGAACTTCCTAGATAACTCGACATAAAGACCAGTAAAGAGCCAAAGTAAAACTGGGAGTAAGGGTGTCACCTAAATACTAAAAAAAGCCCCTACACAAATCAAAAGCAACAAATCGGAAACAACTAAAACTTAAATCCTTAAATAGTGAAGTAGTAGCATAATACAAAAAATATATTATTTCTTCTCAAGTTTTTAGTTCAACGTACATCTTGTTTGGCATCGGTCATTTCATCTAATTTTTTCTGCAGTTCTGATATGTCAGTTTCAAGCTGCTTTTTGGACTTTACAGCTATGTGTTTTGCAAACTCAACATCCTCCAGCTGTAAAATAAAAAGTTCAAATACTTACACCATAACTAAATAATAAAGAAGTAAAATAAATAAAACAACAACAACAATGACAATACATTTTTTATTATTATCCTCGTGATCAATTTTACATTCAAGAATGGTAAGAAATTATCCCATTTATTAATTTGAAAGCAGAAGAGAACAAGTAATTAAAGGATCCAAGCAGTGCTCTTTACCTATCCATTCATATAGATACGACTTATTTTCAAATTCTCGGAGTTTGTGCAGTTACCGATAAGCCACTTTTTCTGATTACTTCAAGCCTTGTCGAAACACCCAGGTTTTCAAAATTGTTGCGTAAAATCGAAAGACTACCCCAAATTGCCCAAGACACTGACTTCTATCATGACATACACTCCTCGAATTTCATCCTTCAGCGTATAATTTTTCTTTTCTACCTCTTTTTCCTCCTATTTTCATCTTTTAAAAACACATTCTACACAAGAGCTACCTGAAGTTCCCTCAATATGGTGTTTGATATCGTTGGTGCACAAGGGGTGTTTCTAGACATTACCAATTGGAGCTTCAGAACATCCTTTCAAATGTTCCCCAAATATTGTCAAGAACTACTCGAATCAACTTTTTTTGTCAGCAAGTTACTCTTTATGAATTTTTTTCTGTTGACAGTCATTTTACTCAAGTTGAATGTGTTCTTTCTTGAACTGGTTTAACCGCAAGGCACTTTCTAACCCCAAATCTCCATAACTGCGAGCAACATTCAGAAATACCTTCCACCTTAACACCGTCAATTTTCTTCCATCTTGATACAATCTGATATACCAATTAAACCTTTTCCTCCTTTTCTACAAAGATAAAGTTTCGCAACACCCCTTTTAGAATTCAACTCCTTTTTCTACTTATACATGGTAAGCTGCATGTGTCCTCCAATCAAACAATTTTTAGTTCATCTCTCCTCTAGTTAATTATTCTAAATCCATACCTCGCGAGAAATAATGTTTATCTAGTCATTGCTTAGCTCATCTGTTCATTGCATAGTTTACACTATAGTAATAGCCATGATATCCGAAGGTATTCCTTACTGACGGTCCTTAACCTTAATCTTGTCAGCCTCCACAAACTCCATACTTTTACATCCTTCTTCTCTGAGTTCTTGGGTTATCTGTCCATTAAACAGTTCTGCACATTCGCTCTTAACGATTTTCCACGCTTTCATAACCAGCACGTCACATTTAAACATCGAACTTCATTTTGATGTCATTGTTGATAACAAGCACATAAGGCAGTCAATTTCGTTCTCACTTTTCCTACACGTTCTCATATCATTCATAAAATACAAGTTATTTATTTTATCTGGCCTTTCGATAATCAGATCTAAGAAATTACAAATATTAATATCACTAACATCAATAGTAATAATAATTATTACATCATCAACATTTCCATGTGATCAGTTTGGACATTAAAGTCTCACAATATTTTTCATTTTTTATTTTCAATTACTGTTTGAGGATTGTGGTCATTCCACTTATACTTACTATTATTATTGTTATTATTATTATTATTATTATTATTATTATTATTATTACCACTTCATCCGAAAAACAAGTTGAAGCTGTACCAACAATGGACATTATCGAAAATCAGCTGGCACCTGACAGTCTCCAAAATTTCGAACACTTGGGTTAAGAACAACATCGACAACCTCGTATCCAGGTACATCAGACTATGGCTCGAAATACCCATCAGTGGTACCCTGTGTGTCATCACCCAATCAAAACGAAAATTTGGTCTTGGGCTGATATTNATTCGCTCTTAACGATTTTCCACGCTTTCATAACCAGCACGTCACATTTAAACATCGAACTTCATTTTGATGTCATTGTTGATAACAAGCACATAAGGCAGTCAATTTCGTTCTCACTTTTCCTACACGTTCTCATATCATTCATAAAATACAAGTTATTTATTTTATCTGGCCTTTCGATAATCAGATCTAAGAAATTACAAATATTAATATCACTAACATCAATAGTAATAATAATTATTACATCATCAACATTTCCATGTGATCAGTTTGGACATTAAAGTCTCACAATATTTTTCTTTTTTTTTTTTTAATTACTGTTTGAGGATTGTGGTCATTCCACTTATACTTACTATTATTATTGTTATTATTATTATTATTATTATTATTATTATTATTATGGTTGTTGTTGCTGCTTTGTGTTCTCTCAGCATTAATATTAACTGTCGGTTAATTGCTGGATAGCATGCAAAAGGTATCAAGTAGCTTTATCAGGATTTCTCCAGTTCCTAACCGCCATCCTTTATGTAACACGCAAGTTTATCTATAACCTATTCACCAAATAGTTCTTTCAATTCCTTCATTCCACCGCCACAATATCCAATCACTACTAGTATAACTTTCACCTTGAACTTTTGGGTTCTCTCTCGAAACACACTTGTTGATATTTTGCAATCTTTTCGTTTCTCTTTGCCTCTTTGTTTCGTTCTCCAGGGCAAGCTATCGACAATATATATTTCTTTTTTCATCTCGTCCTCCAAAGTTATGTCTGGTCTTCTTGCTGTACAGTGTGTTTTCATTTGATGTTCCCAATCCCAGAAGATCTCTTTGCCATTGTTCTCAAACACTTGTCCTTTCTCCCATTTTTTTCTTGTACTGCAAGGTCTTTTCTTTAAATAAACCTTCATTCTTTCCCCATTCACCTGACAATATCTTTAGTGCATTATTATGTCTCCTCACATACTCTGAGGCTGCCAGCTTTTTGAACAAGTGTTGTGCTGTCTCCCTTATTTCACCATGTAACCTGCAACTGTCTACTTCTACAACTCCTTAACTTTCGTTCAGACTCTTGTTTCCACCATCTGTTCCAGCATGTCGAAAATATTGCTGCTGTCTTCCTAGGGTCTGTGTTGCACTTTAGCATCCATAACCCTCTTTTGTATACCCCATATTATTTCACTTTGCATTTCCTTTTCCTCGTATTCCTTTAAACGAACTTCTTTTGCTTCCTCCTTGAAATTTTTCTTTTGTTTTCTCCATATTACTTTCCAGTTGTCGTATCGCTCTTCATCGCATTCGACAAATCCTTTACCAAATTTCGCTTCCTTACTGTACATCTGCAAAATATATCTTCAACCTCCGTGTCAAATTATTTCTGTTCTTTCTTATATTCATTCTCCCACCTTTCCCTAAATATTCGTTTGTTGCTATTATTTTTATTTATTTACTCTTTTCGTTTTAACGTCATTTTCCCCAGTAACTGTGGCTCAGACGGTGCCCTTCATCCTTCATAGGGACTTGGATTTGGGGCAAGACAAGCCTGTGTAAATAAAAAGCATGAATCTTTTAATATACCACAATAAACTGCAACGATAGTTAAGTGGAATTAAAATCCACTCCTTGTTCAAAAATGCAACCAGTCTCTGAACGTGGACGGCCGTGTCAATGCAAGCTAAAAGCTGGTATTTTTTACGGCCTACTCCCATTCATTAAACATAACTCTGTGGCAAAACAAGAGGTGCACATGCAATACATGTCATTCAACAATTTGATCGGCGTGTTATATAACACATAAAAACAGCGAAAACAAACATTTGGCTATCCCTTTTTTATATTAAACAAAGCCGACACCTCATCCTTCAATCTCGCTATTCAAATTCACAATCATGCGGTTATCCCATGTTACCAGACACCAACAGAGGAATACATCTTGTGACATATACGAAGCGTGAATGAACTGTTGTGGTGTTGCCGCGATGTTGCTGTGATGTTTGGTACCGGCACCGTTTCATAATTCAAAAAACTTTAGCTGTAGCAACAAGTTTGGTCAACCAAATAACAAATGGCCGAGAAAAAAGCTTTCTAACATGGTACAAAACATTATTGGTTTCCGTGTCTAACAAATCGGGCATTATGAAAGCAAAGGTAATTTCAAAGATAAAAGGTATTGTGTCAGAAAAACATTTCATCGTACATAGCGGACCAGATAGCTAGGCTCGCACATATTGTCTAAATTATTTTCGTATCAAAAGTGCTATGTCAGAAAGGGCATACTGATTGTTACAGTACCTGATTTCGTAGTTGTTTTAACATGGATTTGTCGGTTGCCTGGAGTGCCTAAAAAAGCAAAGTCGGAAAATGCATAGGTATTTCTCATTTTTTCAGCAAACACTGAATTGATACTGGAATAAGATAACAAATACTACTTCTATTACACTAAGAGTTATGAAATATGAATGAAATTATTTAAATTCTCAAAAACATTTAGGAACGAAGAACGAAGAACGAGAGAGAGAGGGAGAGAGGGAGGGAGAAAAGGAGGGGGGGTAATTTTGGGGTAAAATCGTTTGCGACTTTTTTCTCATATTGGTTAACACCCGTAAGCAATCACTTTAAATAAAGTTGTAATTTATAAACGGAAGATACATCTTTTAAATGCTCTAAAACAAATAGCACATATTAAAAGGACCAAGAGTTCGTAACTGATACCAAAATATTCTAAATAGTAGGTACCAAAGCTTGGCTACTAAGACTAAATTGCTTTTCTTCTTGCACGCGGCAACTTAAAAAATGTCACTTATTAGGTCAACACAGGTTCACAAAACATAACTGAGCTATTTTACATACTCACTACAACAGCATAAAGTTTTAAAGTGTCAAAAATGATTGTTTTACCTGGTTTTCAAGTGCATACTTTGCATCCTTGTAGAGACTACGCAACTTACGTAGTTCCTTTCTTAGCTTCTTCTCCGACCGTTGATCATTTTCTTCAGCACAACGTTGAAGTTCGAAAACTCTTCGTTCCAATTCTCTACGAACCTTATTTTAACATGAAACAACTTAATTAAATATATATATATATATATATATATATATATATATATATATATATATATATATAGCAATGCCTACAACAGAAAAATTTACGAATAGGAAACAAGGAAAAGACAAAAATGGTCAAAATAACTGCAAATTTACGCTATGATATCTCACAAATACAATGTTATTTGCAACTTCAAAATAAAAACACCTGGACACAATCCCAACAAAAGTGTAAATATATCTTTATAACAACCTCCTACGTTGTAGTGACATGTGGCCTCGCAGTAATTTGTAGAATAAGAAAGCTTTTCTCTGTCTGATTAAAAACCTGTAATTTTTGGACACGATGTCTTGTGCTGGTTTGACCAAATAAAATAGCCAAAAAGAATTTTTTTGTGTCTGAAACTCTTATTTCATAAGCTATAAAAAGCCAAACACGTGTGAAATGCCTCCAAACTGGTCGTGCTACACGAATTGAGCTACGCTACCTGAAGCGTATATTTCATGATATAGGTAAATGTCAAAAACTATTCCGGACATTTTGTTGGCCAATTACTCAAGTAAGTCGTGATCACAATACATGTGTCTAGTTTAAAGACAAAACGGAGGCTTGCCAAAGAACCGAACCTGGGCACGAACATATGTACAATTCAGCACCCGATATTCTAGCTATGCCAGTCAAAATTAAACACGTTAATCTTCGTATGTCTTTGTAGCTGTTGTACGTTTTGCGGGAAGCATTCTCGTCGAGACTTATCTCAAAGAATTCACTGTCTATTCCCAAAGAAAACTAGAACTAACCTTTACAGCCTCCGATTTTTCCCTTTGTTCCTCCTCAATCTGTTCTTCAATCTGTCGGAACTGCAATTACAAAATGTAGAGTACAAATGCAAAGTGTATTAATGCATAAGATCAACTGAACTTTAAAACAAAACTGCAGCGAAAGTGCACATTGGTGTTTATTTTCTTTAAAACCAATTTTCCCCGTGATTCCTTTCTTTTCATTAGTGCATACAGAAGAAGCACAAACACAGCTTAGTTCCTGCATTGTCAACTATAAACTAAACATGTATTTGTCCGATGCAAATTTATTCATAAAGTAAGATATTCAACCCTGAAATGTTTATTGAAAAAAATGACGAAAACGCAGGCTACAAAGAACGATTTCATCCCATGTACTCCATGTAAATAAACTATTCATCACAAACAAAAAGAACCTGGTTTTCGATATATTCTGTTCTTTGGTGATACGATTATTGACAGTTATTCCGTTATCCTGAAGATTTATGTCAGGCCACGTTTCGAGAGAAACTCTTCTTACTGCGGTGTTAAGATCGAAAAGTGTCCCTCAAAATAGAAGAATGGGAATCGATTGGTTCCCCACTATCCCCCTCCCCAGCTACTTGTCCTCTTAAACACTCTATTTTACCATAGAGCAGACTCATTAAATTAAATCTTAAAAAACAAAACGAAAAAACACTGGTAGTCTTTTCCCTTTTATTCTTCATTTCAAATTGCCAACAAGCAGAGCAATAAGTATCAAATCCAGCTACCTCAACTTCGCAATCGTTGAAACACCACGCAGTTTTGACACGAGTAAAACAGAGCCTACATACTATACTAACCTTTTTCTGATAATCAATCCTGAGATTTTCAACTTCTTCATCTCTTGCTTCTCTGTCCTTCTGGAATTTCTGCTTATCTTTCTGAGTCTCCATTTCTACTTTTAACTTTGCCTGGAAGAAAGTATTTTGAAAGGTCAGTCTGCTTTACTAATCGATCAAAGGTTGAGCTGAAATGACGGCATTTAAAGGAGAAGAAAGAATGCACATTAACCCAACCATCCCTAACATTTTTCATCAAAGTAAACTCTAATTTAAGTGTCCAGTGCCTTCATGCTATTACTTGCAAATGTGCCAATAACCTGAGATGTGGCGGGAGGAATTGAGCTACCTAATAAGAAATCGCTTTGCAACAATACGCGCATGTCTTAAGATGACATACTTGTAGGACCCCTATTATGTCCACCTTCTTCTTCTCCTTGACGGTGTCTTGCAGGGCTAGCCACCAGAGTCATCCTTCCCTATCCCTCTAGGGGATCTTTAGGCCGAATAACATGGTTGTGGTTCATATCTTCCTTCACATTATCTCTATCTCTTTCTTTTCACCCATTGTTCAGACGTCTGTGGTATGTAAGTGAATAGGGCGTATTACGATGCTGTACAGTTTGACCTTGGATCTTCTCGGCATCTTCCTGTCATTAATGGCACCTGATAGCTCTCTCCACTTTGATCAGGTTGGCACAAGCGCCTTCCCTGGTATGGCCTTGCAGTTCTGGACATTTTTCAGATTCACTGCTCTTACCACAACACAGTCATGTAATAAAATGTAATGTTGCGCCCCTTCTTTGAGAAGAACATCTTTACGATCGCCATATCCTGGCTTTCTGTGCATTCCAGGCTATCTCCACAGCTTCCCTGCTCATATCCCTTGCAACCGTGCATTTCTTCGAACCAACCCGATGCAATTTTTACGTATTCATTTAGGTCTGCTCCAACTAAGATCTTCTCAATTGTTGGAGTACCCTAAAGTACTTTATAGGGTCTATCTATGAACTTCTCGGTTGTGTCATGATTCAGCGCATCCCTTTTCAGTGCATCACCTTTCGCCGTGTCACGTTTTAGCGTATGAGCATTATACAATTATATATAATATAAAATATATATTATATTATTATTATATTATATTATATTATATTATATATTATATTATATTACATTACATTATATCATATCATATCGTATCATATCATATAATATCCTATCAAATGGGACCCACTGGAACCTGACGCGCTGAATCATTATGCGTCGAATGTTGATGCGCTGAACAGTCCACACATCGAACTTCTTTTCTTCATCGGACTTGCAGTTTTAAATGCATATCCTGATAAACTTTTCTCGGAGACTTGCAGCTTGCTTTTCATCAGCCTATCTGAAATACATTTAATTTCAATTACTAATTCCTTCTGTTTTAGGACGATTCCAACAACAT
Source organism: Morbakka virulenta (assembly GCA_003991215.1). Taxonomy (NCBI): domain Eukaryota; kingdom Metazoa; phylum Cnidaria; class Cubozoa; order Carybdeida; family Carukiidae; genus Morbakka; species Morbakka virulenta. The sequence continues at coordinate 26,242 of RDPX01000228.1, forward strand.
TTCGTTTGGTTTTTTTCGCCGCTATATTAAATCTTGTATTTATCTCCTATACTTTTCGCACCTTTTCCACTCCACCTTGTCTCTTCCATACAAAAGATTTCAGTGTTTCTTTGCTTACTTACTTTTTTTATTCATTTAATATTTATCAATTACTTATACAGGGTGACCTCTCCCTACTAAATACTGCAAACACGAGGGTCCATGGAAATTACGTTCCAGCTCTCAAATTTGAGCACCACTAATTTATGTAGCTAGTATAATGTTCGCCGCGGTACCCTTTATCCACTTCTCGTGCCAACTGGGGCCTGTTGATGTGTTGATTATAGGCCACCCCCTTGTTGTTTTCATCATTACATTTGACTCTAATGTTGCAGGGAGTTTTATAGTCGGGCGCTCTACCAGAAGCCAACCAAAAATTTAGCAGCGGGATTATCCTTGATTACCATCACCCAGGCCCGACTCACAAGGCAGTGAAGTTGATATGATAAATAATTATAATTTCACCATAACTGTGACCCTGGCATGGGTGGCATACGGGTGGTGTATCATGGCAAAGACGAGCCTGAGATTTGGCCGGGAATTACTTTTTCAATGTATTTCTACCTACCCTTTAGATCTGATGCTCACTCCCTATTCACCACCTGGAAACACTTGGATAGGAGTTAACTCTCCTTACTAAGCCCTTATAGCTATCTAATATTATTCAATGTAATTCGCTAGTTCTGCCTTTGTCAAGTTTTTTTTTCAAAACAACAAAACAAATACACTGTTTTGACTCCAGTAAAATTGCCTATCTTCTGATGCAAGCAACTGCTAAATGTGCCACTTCCACCATCGCAAATCTCCCCAAAAGCTCTCTCAATGCAATAGACAAGCAACACATACAATTCTATTCATACTGAATTTGAATGGGGGTTCTTTCTGAATACGTGAAGGAAAAGAAAAGAAACAGAAAAAAACCCTGCCACCCTTCCAAAATAACCCTTAATCTGGTGGATTTGCGTACCTGTTCAAGCATTAAAATCTTTCCCGCTTGTTCATCCAGCTCTTCTTCCTGCTCTTGAACTTTCATTTCCAGTTCACGTTTCTCCCGCTTTAGATTCATAAGCTACCAAAAAAATACATAAATCTTATCAGTACATTAACGTTTCAAGAAAGTTTTAATTCGTATCAATTTCTTACCGTAACGATATCATTTCAGTTTTAACCCAATGAAGTTAGTTCTCAACACTATATAATTTACCCCCACTGTATTTGACGGTCTATATTTCAAACAATGTGAAACTGTCAAGAACAGCCGGAGGCCAAAGGTCTGAAAGTAAATGCAAAGAAAGTAGAAGTAATGGCAAGTTCGAAAAGTGGATACGAGCAGTTGATAGCAGAAGACATATATGGATCTGGACCAAATCAATTCAATACAAATTCATATTTCTGGGATCGAATCTGAAAGACAAAGGAGGATGTGAAGAAGAGGTAAAAGAATGAAGAGACCATGGAATACGTGGTGAGACGTAAAAGGAGTTGCACGTCAAGGAGTTCCACACAACTGAATTCAGGACAGTCTTGGATCTATGGAGGAGAGACGTGGGCAATCAGGAAATAGGAAGAAGATTTTCTCATGCGGACTGAAATACCAGATGCTAAGATGGATCCTAGGAATCTCACTTCTGGTGCACAGCACAAACGAAGAAATACGGGCAGGTTTCAGGGTTATTTTCTCTAAAGCAAACTTGAGGGAAGCCGGGTTCAGCTAGTATGGATACATACGGAGATGTGGAAGGCATGAAAGGAACCACAAATCATAGGCCGAGCCTGTTAAAGGGAAAAGATCAAGAGGCAGACAGAGGCTCAGAAGGAAAACTTAGTTAAAAAGGATATGGAAAAGAAAGGAGTGAGAAAGAGAACCAAGCGGAAGACAAAGCAACGTGGTAACTATACAACTGAGTAGCTTTCTACTTTTGACAGAGAAATCTAGGGGCCACATTGTTTCCACTTATCAGTGAGTCTTCTTAAAAGATACTAGTCTTCATTACTACGGAATCAACTCCCAAGGCCGAAATCGTCAAAAGCCTTTTTCCTACAGATGGGTGGTATGCACTCATTAGAAAGGACTCTTGAGGCTACGACAATGTGATCTTATGCGAACATAAAAGGGTCACTTTTACGAGGACAAACGCGCAGTTGTTTTTTACTATACATACATTGATAGTCTTTTAACATGGATTGCCACTGCCGATGATGCCGTTACAATTACTATTTGATAAACAGTATATAAAATTGATAAACTGAAAGCACTGGAAGAGTTCGAGAAAACGAAGTTGGTAATACACTTGCACCAATCGTTTCAGTACAGAATAGTAACTAGTTTTTGCGTATATAAAGTAAGTTTTACGGCATTGTTAGTGCCACGCCTTCTCAGTAAATTTGTTGAAGTTATCCTTTTTATTCAAAAGTACATGAAACAGAAAAACAGAGTTACCTTAAGACTTGGCCTTCGGGGTAAATACAGGAAGAATAGGTACAATCAGAACAAACCTTTCTAAGGGTGAGGTTCAAGACGTGATACTTTAGTGAACGGTTTACTGTTATTGCGTGTCTTTTAACCCTTTCGTTGTAGCAGCTATTAGTCTTAAACCTTACAACAAAAATGCGATATATTGCAACCTTTCGAAACATTGCTAGTATTAAAAACCTTTTTACAATTTGGCCCATCCCATTAAGTTGAAGCAATCATGACATGTGACGGAAAAACAGCATTATGTAAAAATTAAGCGTTAAATAACGACAGCTTATCTTTTAACTTTCTTTGCCATTGCAATATGTTCATCTCAAAATCTATTTTACTATTTTCTCTGATTTTATCAGTGGTCATTAAAGCAAAATCAACTTGACAAGAGATGTTTCCATTGATTTTACCCAAACCATATGTTAATAAATAAGTTAATAAAAGTGTTTTATGTTCAAAAGTTGGAAAAGTGGCTTGGCAATTCTTAGTTTCTGTATACGCATTTACATATTCTCTAACCAAGTGGAAATTAAAAAAATTAACTTAATTACTGGCAAAATTAAACAAGCGAAAACGTCAGCGGTGGGTTAAAAAGAAAGGCATGATAGCTCATTAAGAAATTTCCTTTTTTAATAGCACGAATAACAATCAATAATCCGACCGTGGCTGATCATATCAAATTTCCTATAAGATAAGAACAGGTTACTATAGGTTATGAATAAACTTTTTGGTATAAAGGAAACCAGGTAAATTATAGTATTAGGCTTTGGTTTACTTGGTTATGAAATTCATTTCTGTTAAGCTGAATATCGCACGTTTGACGTAAAGAATTCTGTAAACAAAAGATAAAAAACTCCAGACTGCTTCAAGAGTTTTAACTCATTTGAAATCAACTCATCTGATGTTATAGATGGTAAGCAACTAACCTCATTTCCGTCCGATTTTCCTACATGGCTAACGTCTTGCAATTCAGCATCAAGCCTTTCCACTTGCCTCTTCAACCGGCTGATCTCTTCGTCTTTGTCCTATAACACATGCACATAAAAATATGCGATGATTTAGTTGCAACTAAATATTACATATAGCAAAATTATGTGCTATTGTGTGCCAAATTAATGAGTCTGCCAATAACCCATTTCCTTGAATCTTTGGCAGAATTTTACGACCTTTTAAAGACAAAGACTAAAAAAGTCGCCATCGGGTTCCCTTTAAAACTTCGAAGCAGGTTCTAAGAGGATTCTTTTCTTTTCCACACAGCATATTGCGAATACATTCTTCATACTAATTATCCCTTTCTGACCTTCGATAAGATTGTCTACGAATACCCTCCTTCACAACCATTATAAGACCTCTAGTATTTGTTTTATTTCCTCTGTGTTTGGCTGGCTATCTTAGGCTTTGGCGGTAACACGCCTTTGGTATCTGGCAACTGAAAAGGTCATCGTTTGCCCTATTCCGCATTTCCCCCCTGCTTTCCTGTAGAATTTTCTCTTCAATTCTCAGCACTATGGCCAAGTTAAGTAATAACGGGGAAAAAATATAATGTGGAAGTAAATATTTTGAGCTATTGATTAATTTGATCGGATATTCGTCGTTCCCGTAGACCTATAATTTTGATGTAAATGTATTGAACTTTACATGATAACTAGCATTTCATACTTTAAATGTTGTACCATACCAGCAAAACTGGTGAAGTAATTTGTCTTGACAAATTAAAACCAAAAATTGACCAAAAAAAACCCCAGAAAATTTACCCTTGCTTCTTGCTTAAACAGGTGCAAAATACGGTCAACAGCTAGTATGACCCATGCAACTAATCGTGATTGGTTTACCACTAGCAAATAAACTGGTAAAGCAGATGACTAACAGCTACCTCTGATTGTACCCAATATCTCAAAGGATATATGGGATAAACGTCGACAACAGAAGCCTAATTTCAAGATTAAATAAACTTGTTGCAGCAATGGATTGAAACAAATGATCAATTTTTTGTTGCGCAAAACCGGCTAATTCCCGTTATTTTCAATGACAACTTTTCTCTTGCTGCTTTTTAGAACCACCGCTTCCCCCCGATTTCACCCACCTATGGCGCAAGCATACTGTCGTTGGAAGTAGCTTTTATCTGTCAGTAATTTCAGCACTGTTATTGTGCTTTCAAATTTAAAATATAGTATACAGTTAAAGTGACCGACATATTCCTGCTTTAGCTACAACTCGACTTAATGAGTAAGGATTATGTCGTTAGGTAGTCGATGTTACTGTTCTTTCTATCCCAAGGTTTCAGTGTGCTATGGGAAAAAAGATTATGCTCTTAGTCAACTGAGACTCAAATTCTGTCCACAACAAGTCAATCTGTCACCTTCCTTCCGTTTTATTATATTATATGTACGCAGTTTTGTAAAGTAATAAATGTCTCAAAAGCTACTCTATATTTCTTGGGTTATCCATTACCTGTGGTCGGATCTTATAAATACAGATGACGTTTTGGGAATCAATCAGTAATAAAACTACCAATTTCCACAGTGCTGGGGGTTAAGACTACGCTTAGGAAGTACAAACACACATTTCAGTTGTACCGTTGAAATTTGCAGCCCACCAAGCAAAATGGCAAAATTGCAAAATTAAGTAATTGTCATTCAGGGCAGTGTATATATCTCCCTAAAGATACCTGAAGATCTCCATCAAGTCTATATTTCTCCGACTGAAAAGCATCCCTCTCCTTTTGAACGATTTCACGACTTGACTTCTCTTCCTCGAGTAGATCACGTAAATGGTTCATGTCTTGATCAAACCTTAACAAAACGCAAACTTTTAGAAACTTTGGCAGGATTAACGTTTAAAAATAAGAATGAATCTAGCAAACTGGCGATAAAGTAACTTTTCTGACAAGGAAGTTCTTAAAAACGATCACAAGGAAAATGCGACCCACATCAAAGCTTAACGCCAGGTTGTTTTCAAAATGGCTTTAACAGTTACCAAAACAATCAAAGTAAACAACGTAATCTTCAAAATAAAATAAAAAGGTGTTCTTTGCTCTGTCCGATCCCTCACATTTTGCCCTTGTTAAGCCATTTGTAATAACTCTGCAGTGTCATTACATTAATGGAACGTTTGTGTGTGGTTAATCAAATCTCTCCATTAACACTTACCATCTCCGAAACGGCATATGCAACAATTAAGTAAACTTAAAACCTCAAAACCAACACCATGGGCTCCGTTCTCTAAAATATATCATATCCAGTTGTAACCTCTGTACTCTTATCAGTGGGATCCATCACGACATCCTTAACTGTATTAGTACAAAGTAATTATTAAAAATTACACTCAGTACTTAGGCCCGCTTAAATGGTAATGGAAAGTACATAAATGAACTTAGAGGAACTCTTATCCATCAATGAAAATTAAGAAACTGCTTCCTGCTTTCTAAATGTCACCACTGATGGTTTCGTGTCCGTAGAATGTGTAGTAACATCAACACCTCATAACGTTTTAATCGGCAGTCAAAAACAATTACAACGGAAAGCAAATATACAAAAAAAGCCAAATTCAGCTATATATAACAGTAGCATTAGTTACAAGTGAAAACTAAAAGATAAAAGGTATCATAACTGTACGGTAGTAAAAATGCAATGAAGGTATACCATAACTGAAAGTGAAAATATAACGATAGCAGCGATGACTTAAAATAGTTCGTAGATCGCTACATTCGTTGTGGTGCCTGAATTACAGGTAGTATCCTGGAAAACGGAAACGACTTGTAAAACCAGTACGTAAAGTCAAAAACTTCATAAATCCAAAAACCGTCTGGTTTGGCCCAAGCTATAATTTGCACTGGTTTAAAAACTCTTTGAAGTTTCAGGTTGCAATGTTGCTGTGGATGACGAGCTTATCGAAATTTCAGAAGAATGGCAAAATTTCAAATATTTATTTCATTGCGCTTTCTTTTGAGTAACTGATCAGGTACACATTGGTTCTGTTATACGCATTTAAGACTTCACACAGGTCTTTTGTTTTAAAGGAACTATCCACAAAATGTTTTAAAATTTAATCAGTCGACCAGTTGTTGTCAGTTGTTGTGATTAATCCAAATTTCAAATTAAAACTTAAATATTTATTCGTTAAAGAAAACAGAAAGTTCTGCTGTAAACAAGAGCAATGTGAAAAAAATATTAGAAATTCAACCTCAAATTCAAAATCTCAACTTTAATAAAAAACGGTGTGGTTTTTGCTCTTCCAGAAGCTCATGGGTAATTAAAGAGATCCGTTTTGAAGGAGTGGGTAACATCAAAATGGTAATAACGACAACCCTGGAGTGGACTTCATTAGAATTTGTCTTGGTGTACACGGAGAAGTGGCAACGGATGGGGCAGTGCATTACACTACAGAGAGGCTTACGCAATTGTAGTTCAGATTTAAAATATACCTTGTGACATCAGCTTTGGAACTTTTCTGACGCAACTTTCAAATAACACTATCGCCTGATTAAATCGTAACCGACTACTCACGATACTGAGCAACATCTTCCAACAAAACCCAATTAGCATTAAGGATCAATCCTTGTTTCCAGGCATCTCAATTAGTAGTTTATTTATCACTGTATTTAAGGGTGAATTTCTATGAACATTTTATGACTTTGGTTCATGAAGTTGAAGATTTTTTTCGGTCTCGTGTCTAATTATGTCAGGAATAATCACAGAACATATTGAAAATATTGCATGAAAATTCCAAGATCTGGATATCTCTTTTGTCCATCATTCAGTTGCTAAGTTCAGATTTAAAAGGTTGTAAACACTTTATGATCCTGTCAACTTATTCAAAAAATATACGCAATAACTGGATCAATAATAAAACATGAACACTATATTTTACGACCTTGCGACAAAGGAAAAAAATAGCGCATACTATAAAGATCTCGATGGGTATTTAAAATCTCATGACGAATTCACTTTCAAAGCTGCCTAACCTAGATTACCGCACTCTTTTCCAAAAACAACGCGAAAAAGGGAAGTTAATTTACTCTGCACTGTTCAAATCAATGACTCGCTCTTGCAATACAAACTGGAAGATACCGCTATTTCGTGAGGCAAATTTCTTATCTGTAGAACATTGCAAACATACAATCTCCGTCTATCGTTCACAGACTGAAAGATGCTGATGGGTTACCGTTAGTCGAATCCGAAGGCACGCGCCTAAAAGTTTTGCTGAATATAGCTACTACATGACTTGAATGGCAATTTCGTTCGCAACGATTGAATATGTGGAATAACTGGGAAAATAACCAGCTGACATCAATCAATAGCGAGGATTATGGCGTACAAAAGGCAAATTCTGGGTCCATCAGCAGGCAGGAGGGTATCTTTAAATTGAAGCTGGACAAGTACTGAATGGTTTGCAACTACAGAGCACAAAACGTTTTCCTAAGATGAAAACTGAATACACTGAGAGCAATGTCTAAAATATTTGCTGTGGAAATGAATAAACGGATAACTGCATCGATCTAAAATTACTCAACAAACTTTTAGGTTCTTCTAAAACTGGACTGCACAGAGTGATCATCTATATATCTTATTTGTGAAAACATCGCGCGAAAAAGAGGAATAAGAGCCTGACGACAGGCCACCAGTATCACTTCCACTGATAGCTTTATGACTTTTCTCTGCATTGCGTCATGTATATTTAACGAGAACGTGAACAATGTTGTACAAAGGTGTCCGAGAGCCGTTCAAGAAAATCCAAGGGATGTCTGGCTACACCCTCACATATGTCAGCAGCTTTATGATCGCCTTTGCAATTGCTTCATGAAAGCATTCTGCAAAAAGTTTTATGGTGTGTAAAAAGGCCAATGTGATAAAAAGGGAAGAAGAACTGTCACTGTGTGTGTTTTAATCATTTTTATTTTTATTTTTAAGAAATAAAAAACCTTGTTTCCCCAATTCAATTCCCAAATCTTCTGCACTCGCACAAAAAATGTGGACTAGCAAAAGGGAGCAGCAACGACAACATAATACATTTTTCCTATGCTCGTTCAAAACAAAACGATCACTCGAATTTGCTCATATATCGTTTATCATTTGAGTAAGTGGTTTTTGGAATGTGACCACATGTTGAATGATGAAAAGCATGAACAGTCAATCAAACTCGTGATTTCAAGTGTATGAGCTTTTTCTTTCACCTCTAAAGATTTCTGTTTGATTTAAAGTGAAAAATTTTTGTTTCATGCTGAGAAAAGGACTTTTTTTAATTTCGTTTTTTTGATCTGTGACGCCACAAACAAACGTTAGTACATTTGTTTGCTCTGGGGCCTTCTTTCTGTCGATCTTTACCTGTCTTTTCCTTTCACAAAGGGCTTAACTTTACTTTTCTCTTTTCAAATTTCAAAAATTTATTGAACAATGTAACTTAAACTGTCAAAAACAGTGCTACACTGATTTTGGCGTCAGCCCAAATTTATGATTAAGAACCACAAAGGTCAAGTACTCGCAAGTTTAGTAAAAACAAATGCAATCACACTGTATGGTCTTCCCAGAAAATAACAGAAAAAAAATTAGGATAAGGATTATTTCATTGCGTATATTTACTAATAAAACACCAGCATTTCCTCGTACGCAGTTTCATTTTCGGCCTGGTGGTTTAAATAATTTAGGAAAACACATTAACAGGCCAGAGGAATCTTCTCAAAAGAGCTTCCCTCTTTGGTGATGCCATTTAGCTAATGTCCTACCCGATAACAAGAATAGAACGAAAAAATTCACGGTTATCATGTATTCCCACTGGCAGGCCAGATAAACTTAGATCACATCTTAGTGTTATGCACTTGATCCGATGATGAATGTAATGAATTGTTTAATCATATACATTAACCGACAACAAAATACTCGAAATAAGTGCACCGGCCTCATACTAGCGAATTTATACACTAATATTCGGCTGATACTTGATCCTTTACCGCCATCTGCGAAAAAGAGTTTTGTTTCAAATGATTACCGCAAACAGGTACATACTTGAATATACCTACAAAACGTACCCAGCAGGTGGCTTACGAAAGCTGGTTATCATTTAGAAAACCCAAGTATTTCACCTTGCACTGATATTCAAAAATAATTTGTCGTTTGCCATGCTTTTAGGATGTGGTTCCATTAGTAAGGCAGGCTGCTTAAGCATTCACTTTCAAAAGGCAACCTGTAAATACAAAACCAATTACAACATACTTTCGTTGTTTCTTCTCAAGCTCCGCGTTCCGTCCTTGGGAAGTTTCCAAAATTAGTTTCATATCTTCCATCTCTCCATTTAAACGAGCTAATTTCCTTTTTGAATTGGTTAATGCGCGTCGTAAATCTTCAGATTCTTCTTTTTCCTCCGCTAGCTAAATGTCGAAAGTTGAACAAAGACTACTGTTAACAATTATGTATATTTATCTGTCAAATATATAGAGCGCTGTATAACGCCTAAGAAAAAATTCCAACACAACAGGAGCATGAAGAACAAAAAAATCTGGTTCCGCTAATAAATTAAGTGCTTTTCAAAACATTTAAATCAAGTTTGCTAAACAATGTGGGGGGCTTACTTAGACTTACCCTTTAGATCCAGACCCAAGGATAATGTCAATAATTAATCAAATATTTTGACTACAAGCAGTGTAAAGAAAATATGTTGATTATACCTAGTAACTATTATGAGGTATTATGCAAAGAGGGTTGGATAGCAAAGTTTATTACTTAATAAAAAATAAAAGTATAAAATTGATATATAAAAAACTGGAAAAAAATCCAGTCACTTTCTCAGGTAAACATTTTTTAAAAATTGAAGGAATTGTTTCAATCTTCCTAAACAACCTTAGTTCACTAATGTATTTAATTCTCTACCAAGCAGTTTGTTTGTGCATGAGTGCAACAGTGCTCAATCAAGTTGACAAACTAAAAAGCCAGTTCAGCTTAGCACCAGCCAAGTATTGCCCAAATAATTATTCATTTAAATATTTCAAAACTATAATGAAAGGCTTTTCAGTTTCTCTTATTAATCGGCATGCCATTAAATCTTTGCGTGTTAAATAAAAACGAATGAAAATGAAATGCGTACTTTTATTATCTCGCAGTACAGTACCAGTAACATATATACAAGTGCAGTTTAAAGTATTCATTCTTTCTGTAGGATCTGATATTTTGCTTATCTTAAAGGCCAGCTCTCCTATTTTTTGACCCTTCAATCTTTAGCTATGTTTTCTCTTTAAACCTCGAGCCTCATTACATAATGGTTACAGCAATTGTGCCGAACCCCCAATACTTGGCTAAAATCTATCCAGTGTCCAGAATAAGAGGATAAGAAGTATGAGATGGTAAAAGGGCTATAAGTGAAACCTTCGAATATTAAAAGCTTTGAGAGCGCTAATAATGTTACAGAGTTTACATACTGCTAAGGTGTAGTGTACTCAAAACTAATATAACAAAGCTGTAGCCTTGTTTTTAATTTTCTATTGCGGTAACGCAACTCCAGTTTTATAACCTCCAAATTTTAGGTCATTAATTAGTATTCATCCTGTTTCCAATGAAACCTTTACAACTGAGTAAACGTTGAAAAAACCCCTGGCCAATGCATATGAAAAGACGGAAGTTTAATTTTCAACCCAGTATATCAAGTATAAACCAAAACTCGTAGAATTTCAAGTTCCTCCAAAAAGAAAATGGTCATGTGTCTAAGGTTAGCATGGTTACAGCTACCATAACTGTACCTACCTCCACTGCAGCTGCAATAAATATGGTTACAATGGTTCCCAAGGCTATGACTACCATACTTACTGCTACCGTGACTATGGCTATCTTAACTATGGGTACATCGACTATGGTTACCATAATTATGACAATGTTGACTGCCTACCGCTACTGTGGCTACCGCTACAGTGGCTACCGCTACTGTGGCTACCGCTACTGTGGCTACAGCGCATGCATCTGATGCAACTATAGCAACAATAACTATGCCTATTATGACTTTGGCTACCAAGGCTATGAGTACCATGACTACGACTTCCATGGCTAATGCTGCTATGGATACCAGGATTATGAATACCATGATTAAGGCTATCATCCCTTTACCTTCCGTCATTCTGGCTACAAACAATTTGCACTACCTTTTGTCCTTAGGCGGAGCAAATTTTTAACTAAACCTTTCGCATATTTTCTCTAACCAATTTCAAATTCCTCTCCTTCAGTATAATCTTTATATTTTCTATGTTAAGATCCTGTAAGCTCAAGTGATGGAACACGTTTTCGAATTTTCACAGTCGAAGTGATGTTTGGTGCTGATAATAAATTTCCTTCTTCCAAAACCCGCAAAGGGCCCCAAAAAGGATTAATCTATTCAGGTATTTAAAGCAACTAAGAAATCAATTTGGGGCGCATTTATCACCTGACGCTCTACATGTCGCTTCGAGTCTTGTAGCTGTTGGATTTCCTCTTCCGATTGGTCATTTAATTTCCTCCTCAATACTTCAAATTCTTTAGTAGCTGCAATATACTTGTCTTTGTAAATGGAATCTGCAGATGGGAACCAAAGAAAATCAATACTTCGTTAAAAAATGACTGTTCCTTTACAGAAAGACAATCTTAAAAGAAGATAGGATATAGGTGTCCAGACAATAGACCGAGTTTCGTATCACACTATACAATACAATAATTCGAGTAAAAAGTATTCTGTTTCCTTCCGGAAAGCCGGATGTGGCAGAAAATCTATAACTTCTGCACCGTAAATGATAAAACCAGCAAACGTCTAAAAACAGAAAAACTGATAAACCATCCTGGAAAGCTTATAATTCTGTTGGGGCATTTTTACAGATCGTTATAAATTATAACGTATGTTGTAAAACTCATTCAACAAAATTGTAAATAAAAAGAGAAATGGAAAAAGCGGCAACAATATTTACAAACCTTCGGTGGCTATATTGACCACCAAAGATTTATTTTTTTCGGTAAATTTTAACCTTTTGTATGTTTACCTATTTGTGCATATGCATGCCTTTAAGAACATAGGTAACTAAGGCAGTCAAATCTTCGCTGAGTTTTCACAAATATTACTGACTTCAAATCATATGTTAAGCCCGTAAGTGGGTAAGGTACAATGGGCAAATGTCTAGCATAAGGATATCACTTGTTTGGAGTGAGGTTGGTTGATTGGCCCGACGATATTTACTGTACATGTAAGGGATACTTACTGGAAAAAATTTAAAAAAAAATAGAATAAAACCCCATTTTCAAAAAGTAGACTAATCCATCAGCCCTCTTAGTTTTCTGTAGCAGGAATACGGGGTTACAAATTGGTCCTAGTGGAATTGTACATTGTAAAATCTACGGGAGTTAATGGTTACAATTAATGCCTATTTGTAAAATATTAAAAGATGAAGCAGTTTTGAAAAAGCTACTTAATTGCAATGAGTCATTTCCTGTGTACTCTTTAAATTACAGTTTTTGACGGAAACAGTTTATCAAACTGCTCTTAACATTAAAACGATATTTCGCCACGAAAATACTAAATTTTCCTGGATCCACTACACAGACTAATCAAAACCTCTTGTTTTCAATTCTCGACTTACCCTCGTCTGACGAGTACTCGCCTTCATCTAAATGATCTCGACTGGTTCTCACTGGTCTTGCAATTCTTGCCTCCAGAAGTTCGGTCTCTAGTTTCTCGTTCTGTTTGACCAGCTTGTTATATTCATTCTGAAAGAAAGCAGGCATCGTATTACAACCACAAAATTAAGGGCTATTTTGCAGGTATTAGAAGCGATTATTCAACGGCTTAGCGACGGTTACTTTTCAGCTCGTCTGGAAAGCAAGCTGATACTATGTGCATGAAATTTTATGAGTTAATCACTACATTAGTATTAAATGATTGCATGGTCAATAAAAGTAACAACATATCAAGAACACTGTTGCAATTAACACCCACTCTTGTAAACCCAAATGGAATAAGTGTACATTATGTTGGTTGGCCTCACTGCTGGGTTCAGTAACTGCAAATAATATATAAAAAACTTGAGTGCCAAGTCAACACTTCACAATCTGTTTCAACAAAACCTAGCCATTAAAAAATCGGCATAGGCGCACGGGTTCGCAAGACTGCAACAAATGCTGGTACCAGGGTGAAAGGAGAGGATGGGTGGAAGGGAAGAAGGGCTGGAAGGGAGGATGGGTGGAAGCAAAGAAGGGCTGGAAGGGAAGAAGGGCTGGAAGGGAAGAAGGGCTGGAAGGGAGAAAAATGGGTGGAAGGGAAAATTAGGTGGAAGAGAAGAATGGCTGAAATGGGAAAATGAATGGAAGTGGCGTCGAGGGAGCAATGGAAGAAAAGAAAAAAAAATCAACGGGCGATTCCTTTTCTTTTTATACCCAACTCAAATCGATTGGCGCTTTAAATAAACTAGCATTAGACCACTGTAGTCCTTATAAGGTTAATGGTCAAGGAAATGTAATCAATTGGGTAAACCAAAGTTAATGGCAACCAACAGTTACCATAGGTTCAGGAAAAACATTCACAGTCCTCGTGCGCTCCAGTTCTTGAAGACTACTTGAAATATTTTGCAATCATTAGTCGATCAATATAAGCCTTGATAGAGAAAACATGGCAGACAAAAAATGTACAAGGACATACTTTCTTCCTACATCATGCAAATTAGAATAAAATTAAAGAATAAAACTAAAAAAAGTTTAATGTTGATGAATGAGTACACACTGAAACCTAGAAAATACTGGCAACCAGAACATCATAAAAAGGCAGCAAATAGAAACCGTATCAATCTAAACAGTTGTCATGTAGCAACGCATATTGCTGGGCGCGTATTGTTTTCTGTTTAACACTCTCTGGATGAAACATCTCCCATAAGTGACAAAATTTATATTTTACCAAGACCTAGTTCTTTTTAGTTCTTTGCAACAAAGAGAGTTTAAATCTAATTAACAAGCCCTGTTTTCATGGACTTCGCAATGGGCTTTACGTGGTGCACTGGACTATCTTTTCCACTAAATTCTACGTAAAAATAAAGTACCAATAAAATTACTTATTTTATATATTATATTATATTATATATTATATTATATTATATTTATTTTATATTATATTATATATTATATTATATTATATTATATTATATTATATTATACTATATATTTGAATTCTGCTAATCAAACGAACACACTAAAGAAGTCAAAAATACATTCCACTGAACCCTTTATTTTAAATAGTGGTGATAAGGAGAACCGGTATTGCCTTACCCTTATTCCATCAACTTCCTCTTCTAACCTTAAACGTTCTGATGTTTCGTGGTCAAGCAGTTCTTGTGCGCCAGCAGATGATGACTGCACCTCACTCAATGTTGCTGACATTTCCGATATCTAAAGAAAATGCAATTAAAAGTCGTTAATTTTTTATCAAAACAAGACCAGTTTCGTTAAAGCCAATTCATCACAAGATATGTGAAAAAAATAACAGTCTGCAATCATTCTTAAGAATAAAACACAGGAATGCTGAATAAGGGGCTGAATAAGGGGCTAACTAAGGGGCCAAAAGCATGTAATGCGCATGCATAAATCAAAAAATATGGAACCAATAACATCTGTGTGGAAGGGTAGCATTAACCAATTGCGACTAACAAATATTCAAATTTAAAGGTAAATGTTTTAACCGGTAGAACACTGCAGAATCCACAATACATTTGCCAGTTGTGAATCAAAACAAATGTGCAGACAATGATAATTTCTGGTAAAGCCCAAAACTGTTAAATTTCTTTTTTAAACACTCAACAAATTACGTTAAAAACACTTCTGGAATGTTAGCTACAACCAATACTTCATGATGCGCAAAACCCTAGTCTTCATCATGATTAATCCTCTGGCTAGAGAGTCGTGTTGGTCCGCATTAGGTCGAGATTGCTCTTAAGAAAATCGAGGTTGGCAAGAACCTCAACCTTTAGAAATTAGGTTAGTTAGAAATTTAGGATACGATAAAAAAAACACACGATACAATAAGTTAACGATAATACACAATAATAAGGTCATTTTGGTCTATCTGGATAAGCCAAATACCTCCTAAACTAGATCACATGGGTTATGTGGCGAAGCACAAGCTAATGTGCCCTCCCTTACTACAATTATCCTCTTTTACCTTTTTCTGCAGCTTTGTGTTTAATTCTGCTAGCTTTTTCTTATCCTCCTCGAGCTTTTCAACCCTCAGCTTAAGACTGTCAATTTCACCCTGGAATACACAAACAATAATTAAGTCAGCAATACCGATGTTTTAGTTTTCCTCGGTCCAAAAGTTGAGGCCTTGTTGAATATATTAGAACTAGGTTTAGCCGCACAATTTCAAATGTTTTAATATTTCTACTGTACCAATGCAAACGATTCCCAAACAAAAATCGTAATACAAAAAGAGCAAAAAAACAGACATGACGACAAGAAACGCCACAGTTATTCATTAAGTGATGAAAAATGAACAATCTGAACGGCGTTAGAAAAATTAGCATAAAAACCTGTTACAAAACAATTGAACAATTAAAAGTGCTTATCACGGCATTAAAGGCCTTGTTGTCAGTAGGGTGCATGAACGTAGTATCTGCACTACACGTGGCCCACAACCTTAACTAAAAATGTCATAATTATTTATCGTTGTTTTAAAATTACCAATACAGTATAATACTGGGGTAAGCTTTCAATCAACTCAGACTACAAAAGTGGAGTGTAATTACAAAAATCCAAGCAAAAATGATCACAGTTCCACAATTTCGTAATATCTCGAGCAAAAGTTAAAGGCCCAAAGTCAATCGGAAATTTCCACCAAAAAATGTGCACATAAAAAGCATTTTGTGGACCTCTGAATGTCAAGCAAATGACAGAAAAACCTCTTTCTTTAAAACAACAATTTCAAAAATAGAAGCCGAACAACGGACTTCGGTGAGGCAACATTTCAACGACATAAATAACACATTAACGATACAAACCAAAAGAATAGGGCCTGACAATCTGATAGGTTAACACTATTGAGGATGTTGTGCATTAGTTACCGTATCGCTACAAAATGATAAAATTCGACTGCGGCATATAACTGGCCATAAAAATGGCCAAACAGAATAAAACGAGTACTCACAGATTTAGATTTCAACTCCTCTTCTGTTCTATGAACATCAAGAAGTGGAACAACCTTTACATAAAGTCGCCACCAAGGCCAATTCTTCACAGCCATAAATTTTCGAATGTTCCTTTGCAGACAAGATATCGCAAGGCATTGTATCTAAAATAGAAATATCTTATTTATAAGTATTTAAAGGCCTAATAACCATGTGTAGTAGATCATACTGGGTGTTGTCAAATCGCTTTCAAAAGGAACATTGTGTTATCTTTTGTGACAATAAAGTGAGGAATCAGCTTCCAGATTTATTTTCCTGAAAAACAACTGTAGAGTTTGTGACCACTGGGTTAAACATGTGCTATATTTTATTTATCAGACACTACCAATGTGGAGCCCTTTCTTATACCTCTAATAAAATGGTCATACCGACAGAAGTTGGTATTTAACCAATTAATTACCATTATTGACCCTCTCCTCGCAACTTCCAGTTTGTTTTAAACGCATCAATACTCGCAATACCTTAAATGGCCTCACAGACTAGTCCCTTTTGACTCTGCGACTGTGAAATCACATTTGAAGCCTTTTTTGAGTCCTGATTGCAATCATTTTTCTCGTATGACAATTATTTACAGCTCTTTGCATCCCTTGATCGATGCACATTTTCCACTACCGAATGAGTGAACATTCTTTTGTATGATATCGAAACATTTACAAATAAAGACGCCTGTGCTGCCTATGTACTACAACATTTCCTCAGCACCAATTAGTGTGTCCAACGAATGTACTTTGCTTACATTACTCTGATAAATTCACAGATAACGAGACAAATGGGCTTAACGATGGCGCATTGTAGCCTAATTTACATAATAACTTTTTGCTCCACCAGACACGGTTGGAACTGAACATCTCCTTCTTTTGAGTTAAGATCTTCCCTTTAAAAGGAAAATGACTATGATTTTTTTTTTCTTACATGTTAAAATGCCCTTCGAAAAATAAAGTCTAATTTTGTTGATACCTATCTATCGCTTATGCTACAAGGTGGTTACAAAATTCAAATAAAATTCAGAATTTTTGGCACACTGGATTGCTGGACCTTGGTGCTCATTCTCAAGAGATGCCATATGCGCACTAACTATTAACACTTTTCAACAAAGAAGTCCGTCTCAATTGGTTGATCACCTGTGGGTTTGCTTGCAAATCAATCCTGCATTTGTTTTCAACTAACTTATACTTTTAACGTTAATCCACTTGTTAAAAGTGCCCACTTTGCCTTTATTGTTTTGACTTGTTCCTCCAAATTTGTCAGATAAAACATTCATTGAATAAACCTACAGACAAATACCAGGTGACTGTGAGAACGGCATTATCACTTAAAAAAAACTATGGACACATTTTATTGAATACTGACAGAAGAATAAATAACTCATCTGGCCATGATACGAAATTAAAAACGCATATAAGCCGCAATAATATTGACATTCAGATTCACTTAGCTGCGAGGCAGCTTAAATTTTATATTAACTACCTCTTTTATCTATTTCATTTTCACTGTTTTATTTTTACAATTAGACAAAATATGAATCCCCAATCAACTTTTAACTGTGGTCATGTATTGATAAGTTTCCAAGGTCTTTTCCGGGTCGTTCGATTCTGTGTTATTCCAGATCAAGTCATCCTGTGCAGCCTACTGCATTCGTCTACGTCCTCTTACTCTTACTAATTCAAAATGATCTTTCTTATATCTCTTTATCTAATCTTACAGTTATATGCTCTTATCCTCTCAAGTCGTATCCCTCATACCTTTACCTTGACTGAAGCTAGCATTACGATCTTCCTGACCCCTTGCCTTTTATTTAGGCAATAATACTTCAGTATACATCATTCTCTATTTATCTCAAATTGGTTTTTTTCAAATTTCGTAGTCAATTCCACTCCATTTTAACTAACATCCTCTCGTTTTAAGTTTACAAATACCTCCTAAAATAATGCTTAGGAATCGAATTACCACTCTACTTGACTTGATCCAATCTAGGTAAGTCTTGTCTTTTTCTTATACAACACACAGCCATCTAACTACCTGCCCTGTACCCCGAAATTAAGCGAACAACGCACAATGCTATCGGAGCAGGCCAGCTCTATGCAGTGCTATCGGACTTCTTGCAATACACACAACTGATTATATACAAAATAACTATGGATCTCACACACCATAATAATTCATAATTTAATGTCTGCAGCGGCAATGACAATTGGAACCGGCCTTTCAGGTGACATTCGACAGTTCGCCTGGGTCCAACAAGTAAAGAAAGGAAACTTCAGAGAATACGACTCCTATATTTCGCCAATAACGCAAACTGGTACTTACACATTTTCGTCCTATCAATGTCAACTTGAAGAACTATTAAAAATCTAATGAATGCTGTTGTTCTGAACTGGTGTTGTTCAGAACACATTAATATTGCATTGCTCTGCCCATCGATTTTGTTAGCTGGGCTCTTTCAGGAAGTTTGGCTGTTTGGCAAACACATTAATACACTGGAGGATAATATTTTGGCATTGTCTGAAATTCAGTGTTCATCAAAATCTTTTCTTAAACTTGTAATCAGAAAAGCAATCAAGAATCAAATACACGACTGTTTCTAAGGAATGAAGGACCAAGTAAATATTTATTTTTATGCATTAACATATGTATTAATATTTGGCTAGGATTAATGAAATGACCTCTTCATCGACGACATGCAAATGTAGTTCTCTATGTCTATAAAGTGCAAACAAACCGTCTCACAACCAAGGACAAGTTCAAAATGACCGAGTATAACAGTACAACAAAGGGGGTTTCTTCATGAGGTTCAACCTTAGGCAAGGCCAGAAGCCATTTCAACGTCATGGGCTGGTGATACCCTCTGGATATTTTCATACTCTGTGGCGCTTTACTTCCAGCACGGAGCAACTTCACGTACATCTCTGGAAATAACCGTTACAGTAAAGCTTCGCATGTGAAATTAAACCTATCCGAAAAATAAATCTCATTATCGCATTTTAAATAAGCGCCGTACTTCAATGGCCACAACATCACAAAAGTAAATAGTTAAATACGTGCCGCTCGCTAATAAGTGTCGCACAGAAAGAGGTTGGTTTAAAAGTTAATTTTGTATCCCAATCGTTATACAAATTAAAGTCACCTCAACAACAAATCTCATTTTGACCTTAACATAGATGTTTGATAAAATAGTTTTCACTCCTTTTCCAACTTTCAAATGACTAAAATACCTGGAACTTCTTAAAAGTAAATAAGCAGGCGTATACAGGAGGAAATACGTTACTGTCGCGCCAACTTTTCAAATACAGAAAAAAATTGTACACTTTTAATTCAATACGGATTTAAACGAAGCTACAAAAGTGACATTTCAGTGTTTTTACCTTTGGTGGGTAAATATGTATATAAATGAGTTAATATGGCTTATCATACCGTACTTATAACTATCAACATATTTGGGGCAAATCAATTGTAACAGTAGTCTCTTACAATTTCTCTTCTTCTGCAGTATCAAAAATAGTATGGGGAACAACCTGTTAAAACAAAGCCATATTGTTGTTCAAAGTCTTTGTTTACCATCTTATTCAAGGAGTCACTAATATTTCCAATAATTAGGAAATGTGTACCTAATAATGGTGGTGGTTTTTGTACAACATAAAACATGGTTTTTTAAACAATTGATGAATATTCATATTTACAAGTGATTTGTCTACCCAGACACTGTAACTAATATTAATTACACCTTTACCATGATAATCAATGAGAATGTAAAATCCTATAGAAAATTACATACTTTTCGAGTTTTGAGTCGCTTTCTTCCAATGAGGCCTCTGCAATGTGCCTGAAAAGCTACCATAGTATCGTTTAGCTTTTCATCTCTCGAGTCTTCAAGCTGCGCAAAACTGCCAGAACGAAGAAAGATCTGGAAATGGAAATGGAAAAATTATGAAAATACTTATGTGTCATCGTTATGTGTCATTATTGGTCGGCTATTAGAACATTCCTATTAAAAGGTAATGGTTAAAAATCTGCTGACAAATATCTTACAATCTTCATGTTTAATGGCAATGCACCAATCTCACATACTTACTTCCTGTGAGATCAGCAACTCTTGAATTTAGGCAACTGATATACCGACTCACAAACGAATTCTTCCTCTCTTCGTGAATTAGGTCAAAATGTAAAATTAAAATTCTCCCACTTCGTTGACAACCGGTAAATTCTCAATAGGAAATCGCGGTAGCGGTGGGGGCTGTCCAATAAATTACCAGAAATGTGTTTTATTAACATCTTTGGGAGGCAGAGGATGTGAGTACAAGAAGAAATAACCAGACCATTGATTATAGAAAGCATAACTGAAAATTCCTGGTTGTTCTCTCTTAATTCAATTATCAACCCAAAAAATCCAGAAAAAACCCATCAAATAAATTCTATCAACGGTAGCCATTTCCTAGAAGAAAGTGAATGGGTACTGGACCCTAATAATTAACGTAAATTAAGCAGAATAGTGAACATTTTCAAAGTTGAGAAACAGGGGTCATGGAATTATGTGCACACCGTTACAATCGGTAAAACTATCAGACACTCCCAAATTCAACTTTAGAAACTTCCTCGCTTGTCAAAGCTTTTGGGGCATCAGAGAGGGGGTTGAAAATGCCAACTCCAGTGACTTCAAAAACCGTGTTTAAACTAAAAGAATCGAAAATTTTCATCACCCAAATTGGTAAAGGACCATGGTCAAATAAAAATCATTGTGGTCAGATGTATTGCCCCTTTATTCAGTGCAAAATAATGTTTAAAACTATTTTAACAAAAATAATTTTAAACAAAAAAATAAAGGTAACGTAAACTAGGGGAATATTAAATAAACACAACAAAAATAAAGAGAGAAAGATCAGAAGATTTAAATGTCCGAAAAAGGCATGAATGCAAATGAAATAAGACCCAATAAAAAAATCAATACATCACTTAACATTGGTAGCATTAACAATGTTGATCACATCAGTCATAAACGTCAGAAACAGAAGACATGCTGGTGAGAATAGCTTTCTCTTCATACAGACGCTTAACACAAACTTAATCAATATAAAAAGCAAAAAAGATAACTTAAATTTATCCTTAAAAATGAAAGAAACAAATAAAAATACTTCTAAAATTCAAATGTACTTCTAAAGCACCTCAAGATATACAGTGCCTTATTAGAAACAACAAAAATATACTGGAACTTAAGATTAGTAGAAAATTTCAGAAAATTATTAATTGGGAGATATCCAGGCTGTTCTAGAGTAACCAAAAAGGTGACGTCTGTCCTTTTAGAAAGAGAAACCTCACTTTCGATATATTCGTGCACCAGCTCCATAAAATTCAGTATAATGAAATGAAAAGCAGATTTAACCATTTAACCTATGAAAAGTGGTATAACCAGTAATCAAAGTGAAAAAAGAAAATAACTAGGGTCTACCAGAAGCAATTGACAATGGTGATTGTGTAGTTACAATGGAATGTAAATCATAAAGGACGATACAACAACATCTGAATGATACACACTGACAAACACACACACACAGGTTATATATATATCACAAAGTAGAAGTAAAAGAAATAATCGATAACTACAACTTTATTCTGCTACAGTTGTCTCCACAGACCTTTATGCAAGCGAAACATGAAAAACAAACAAAAAGATCAGTCAAAAACTAAACGCTTTCCATCAGCGCAATCTAAGAAAAATTTTGGGAGTATCTTGGAGGGGTAGAGTAACAGACGTAGACACAGTGAGGAGAACAGGACAAAGAGAAATGTGTAAGCTGGTAGAGAAGAGAAGGTGACGATTGGCTGGACACATGCTGTGACTTAAAGATGGACGAGTAGCCCACTAGGCTCTAACATGGAGTCCGAGAGGACAACGAAAAAGAGGCAGGCCGGTGAAAACCTGGCAAGTCACCTTCCAGGGGGACCTTCTTGCAAGGCGAATTTACTTTAGCCATCTACAGGTCTTGGCCGAGGACCGTGATCTATGGCGTCGTCTTGCTGCCAAATGTCTCCGCAGAGACTGGAGGGTCTAAGGTCTACCATAAGTGAGCTACATGAACTACTACTTACACCAAACATCTTACGAGAGTTCAAAAGTAAACAAACCAATTTCTGCGCTGAACTAAACTACGAGAACAGGATAAAAAATAGTCTGGAATAGTTTGACATCATCTACATCTTGCAATAATTAAATGACTTTAAAGTAAGGCATGTAATGGGTGGTCCAAAATCTCCGAGAAGCTTCAACTTCAATTTTCGCCTTCTTTATTAAACTATTTAAACTTTCATATCCTCTCTCCCTCCATCCATAACCATAACGTGTCTCTTCAGTCTTTCTTTCTTTCTTTCTTCCTGGCTCTTCCTTATCATTCTCCTCCCGAAGCTGCTCCCATCTCTTTTTTACACAAAGCCACACTATCTCAATCCAACTTCTGACTCTGCTACTGAAACGTCGTTGGTGTTAATTGGAATAGCTCGAGAATTTGTTTCTGACAAATCTTGTGACTCTTCGTCTCCTAGTTAATATCTGAATTGCGCAGTATGAAATTTTAAAAGAAAGCTAAAAAATAATGTTATTAGAACTTTGAAATGTGATTATCTGTGACTTAATGAAAGTAGAAACTGGTGACGTCATGAACCATAGTGATGATAAAGCAAAATTTAATGCTTAATACGGGGCTAACATTTAATGTTGTGGCTTCTCTAACATCATCCTATAACTTCTAGATTCCTCTTAAGCAATTTCTGTACAGTAAAAAATGGTTTTTAATCTGGAATATTAGCTTGTATAACCATGCTGACACTGTTTGTGTTGTCGGGTCAGCTAAACAAATGTTTGTATAAATTTGGGTGAGATGCTCAGCTTTTCACTTACGGCTCCAGCTACAATGTGACACAGTGAGCTTTAACTGTTAAAATTTTAGTTCCAAATTCAACTAGTTAATAAAATACAATCTTTTGCTAGCTCGTCTACATCAATTACTCGGAACTCCTTTGCGTTCTAATTTGCCTGAACAGCCATGCTCTTCACAGTTTAAGTAACGAGGTCATTAAAAAGCCTCTAGCATCCTTCAAGAAATGGTTCGCGAGCTAAAACAACAAATAATCTAAAGGTTTTGTGTCCACATTTAACTCAAACAATCCTCTTGTTTTCAATCGAATCAAATCATCATGCAAGCAGCCACCTAACAAATCTTCTCATTTAGATCTACAAAACGTAACTTCGTCACAAAGCATGAAACAAATGGTCTCAAATGGATTTTTACAAGCTCTTTATTTAGGTAGCTTTCAAATATACATGACAAAATCTTGGGGTTTTTGTGCCTTCCTATTTGACAAAACACGCAAAGCATCTTAAAAAATTAAAACATCCAATACCAATAATTCTATTTCTGATATCTTATGTCCTGATCGGGGCTAAAAATACATTGAGAAAATGGAAATGGTCAAAAAATCCGTGGAAGGGAACAAATATACAACCAATATACTATAAATCCTATGACCCGAAAGTTAACGCTTAAACACCACCTTAGAATCTGTTTAAATGCAAAGCTTAAAATGTCTTTTTTTATCTTACAAATAAAAACGACTGTATATCTACAAGGCGAAATTGTAATAAAAAATAACAAAATGCCAGGAAAAATTGTGCTGAAGAGGAAAAATGACAGGATATGTAAGTTAGAGGGAAAGTGGAAAAGCGGGAAAATGTGGAAAAAAGTGAGGAAAAAAGTATGGGAAAAAGCGAGAGGAAAAGTGAGAGGAAAAGTGAGGGGAAAAGTGAGGGGAAAAGTGAGGGGGAAAGTAAGGGGGAAAGTGAGGAGAAAAGTAAGGGGGAAAGTGAGGGGAAAGTAAGGGGAAAAGTGAGGGGGAAAGTAAGGGGAAGTCGGGGGAAATGAAGGGAAAAGTGAGGGTAAGCAAGTGGTAAAGGGAGGATAAAGGCAAGGTAAGGAGGAAGTGATTGGGGCAGGAACTAGGCTGATGGTAAGATAAACTTGGTGCTAGGTTTGATTTTTATTCTCACCTGACTAAGACCAAGTTTGTAGCTTCTTTTGTCCAGGTCCAGTTTTTCCAGCATTCCTTGAACGGCCTAAATTCAAAGGGTTTGCAAAACAGTATCAAGAAGATGAAATAATAAAGATAAAACATCAAATTTCCAGAAGGTACAATTCACCAAATGTAAGCTTCTCTTTTCTTTAAACTCTAATTCCGCTTCAATGTTTGCATGTCCAGCACAAACCAGTAAACGCAGAACATATCAAAATAAAACACTTGGTTTAAATATTATTTAAAAGGATCAAAAAAGTGCAGTAAAATATTTATCAACTGAACGGTAAGAGAGCACATGGGTTATAATACTAAATGTTCTCTAACTAGGGAAAGCCGACTTTCGAAGGTTCCAGTTGTCTTTAAAATACAAACAAGGTTCTTAACATACCTTTTTCTCATCCAATACAGGCTCCTTTTCTCGCTCCTCCCTAGGCAAAAGAATATCGAAACGTCGCCTGAACTCTCCAAAGGCTACATATTCGGGATACCCTGGGTTAGAAAAATACAATTTTCTTTAATATTAATTTGATGGGTAAAAGAAAATAAAAATATTGAGGGTGAGTAAGAATGATTTTATTATAATTCGTGCAAATGAAATCTAACTATCACTAATATATTTATGCATATTACCGTAAGTTTCCTCACAGCTGAAACAATACTACAAAGCCACAAGATCTTCCAAAAGGTGGCATTTTTCAGTCATTACTTCATCTAACCACTTCTTATACACTTACTTGAATATTAAATTTAATAAACTAAATACTACGTACTTTTTCATTAAAATTCTATGTACTCTAAAAATCTTCGTAACAGTGTTATACTGTAAAACGTATGATGCTAGCTTTTAAAAAATAGCAGTTTCTGTGTTTTAACGAACTAGTTATTTATTGATACATTATAACTGCAAGGATCTACTGATCACATCGTAAGTGTTCACGTCACCTTCCAATCCTCATCCATTATGTTCATTACGTTCATTATGATGGTAACTGCATAGTGGTGGCACAGATGAATACTTGCGATCACGAAACAAACGACTAAAATCGCTACCAGATAATAAAATCAACAGACGATACAATTTCTTATGGTGTAAACCTCAAAAATTAAGCACAACACCAGAACAATTTTCTGTCGAACAACCAAAAACTAAAGTAGCACCCAGTAGAGTGACGCCCAAAATGGTAAAAAAAGCTGGACATGACATTGGCTCTCCTGTATCAAGAAGTATGAGTAATCAAACCAAAATCCCTGTCTTCTCATTTAGTAAGCAATAAAAAATTTGTATTGTTCCTGGCATCCATATTTTCAGTTTACAACTTGCATTTATTTTCAACATCNTGCATAGTGGTGGCACAGATGAATACTTGCGATCACGAAACAAACGACTTAAATCGCTACCAGATAATAAAATCAACAGACGATACAATTTCTTATGGTGTAAACCTCAAAAATTAAGCACAACACCAGAACAATTTTCTGTCGAACAACCAAAAACTAAAGTAGCACCCAGTAGAGTGACGCCCAAAATGGTAAAAAAAGCTGGACATGACATTGGCTCTCCTGTATCAAGAAGTATGAGTAATCAAACCAAAATCCCTGTCTTCTCATTTAGTAAGCAATAAAAAATTTGTATTGTTCCTGGCATCCATATTTTCAGTTCACAACTTGCATTTATTTTCAACATCAAAAGTAACGTCTTCAGCATGTGCATTCTACAACTACTCTGATTATATTTCATACTTGATATACCACTTCTTGATCCTTGATCTTGGGAATTCGTAATATTACATTTATGAATGTCTTGTCCATTTAGTTATGATGTTTAGTCACGGCCATGTGATCACCTCTTCCGCTCCATTGTATATTCATGAGTTTTAGTAAGATGCGCTCTTTATGTCTTCCAATAACCGTCTGGGTATCGTTTTAAAAGACTGGCTTTCTTACCCTGTTAGCCATGCTTACAGGGAGGTCATTATCTCATCTCCTAAGGCATACAGCACATTGATTTTGTTTTTGTATATAGCTGATTAAACCGAACTAAAAAACTTCGGCTAAATATGCGGGGTTATAGGTGGATATGCAATGGAATCTGAGCGTGGGTATTACTTTCCGTGTTTATTTCATTTCATTTTTTCAAACATATTTATATTTTATGATTTTATGCTACGCATAAACTTATGCTCGTAACTTTTGTGTTGCATTTTTCTTTTTTTTCAGAAATTTATAACAAGGCCTTCATGATGGTAGTATTATGTACTGGAAGGTTATCCTGTATAAATAAATAATTAATTAATTAATAATAAATATATAAATAAATAATTAATAATAAATAAATAAATAAATATAACAAACTGGAGGCGATCAAGCAAAAAACGTGCCGGTAATTAAAGAAATT
The DNA here is from genome assembly GCA_003991215.1 of Morbakka virulenta. Lineage (NCBI taxonomy): Eukaryota > Metazoa > Cnidaria > Cubozoa > Carybdeida > Carukiidae > Morbakka > Morbakka virulenta. The sequence goes on from RDPX01000228.1 coordinate 53,365, forward strand.
AATAATGTCATCAACAGCGTCATTAACAGAAAAATGTTCAAATTTTCCTGTAGGAAACCGCTTTAAATGTGCAAAGGGCTCAAAATTACACAAGAAAATACTGGGTAATTAAAAATTTGAATAGATATGTATACAAGCAGCCTGTGACGGATTTCACTACTATTCAAAACAACACCGATTCGAATGAAAAATACAGCAGTTGCATACTTTACCAAAATAAAAGGTGGTACTCGACCACCTAAAAGTGAAATTCATTGGAGTTCTGCTAAGGATTATTTTAAATCTGTTTTCTTCTACTGATACCCCATACGTCAATACAACAGTAAAGAAGATTTCAGTTATTCGACAATTTCAAAAACAATTATGGACCGATTCAAAATGTAAATGGCAGTAATTTTTTGAATACATAAGGTCAAAGCACGGTTAAGGAATTAAAAACGGAACTAAAGTCACTAAAATCAACACGTGATGCTTTTGATAAATCAAAATGTGTCTCAGCTGATAAGAGAAAAAAACTGCCCAACGCAACAGCATCGCAGACAGCAACTAACCATACAACCAATCAAAGCGAATGTCTTAACAAAAACTCTGGGAAATATGTCAAGGCTATCCTCAAAAACGATAAAAAAAATTTTCTCCCTTTAGCAAAAATCAGTGTTTGCATTACTTCCTAAAATTATGTTGAACCGTTTCTTCCTCCGCACACTTTTCTATTCCCAACTGGATTCCATCTCTTCATTCAATTTACTCCATCCGTCCTGTTAACAGATCACCAACATCACAAAAAGGGTAGACTCTCCTTGTTCACCGTCAAACAGCGGTCAGAAATTTATATCTAATCTGTTCTCCTTACTTACTATCTTGCTTAACTTAAACCTTTCATGCCATTTGGGTTGCTGTTCTATGCCTTCAGCATATGCAAAAGACCCCTACAATACTCCCAACCTTCTCCAAGTCTGTTGCACCCAACACTTTTTAAAAATACTTACATCGCCAATCCCAAACGAACACTTTACAATTCCATCATGGATACCCTCTTTCAGCGAACCTGCACACCTCTTTAAGACTGATCCTCCATCATATTAAATTCACATCAGTTATTCGTCGCATGAAGTCATCTCACCTTGCCCATTGGATAAAATATCTATAATTTGCTTTAAACGATGCCCCAATCTACGGTCTAATTAATTAAATAATTAAAGTCATATATGTATTTCTCGCGAAGTTCCTCCTGAATCGAAAAGGCATGTACGATTTTAACACATAATGGTAACACCGATGACTTTTCTAACTGTCGGCCAATTACTTTTGAACCGTTCCATTAAAAGTTTTCACATCCTGTTTCCAAGACTATATTTCAAGACCTGAAGGACAATAACTTCGTTGAACATCTGATTCAGAAAAGCTTCACTTCTAAGATCTTGCGTACTTTAAGAGCACACAGGAATGATGGCTCTGGAGATAAACAAGGCTCGCACGTACTAGGACGCTTCCTAGTCATTACTATCGTAGATCTAAAAAATGCTATTGGTGAAGTTCACTATAACTTAATAACATCTGTTCTAGATCACCATCACATTTCTGACAAAATTACGTCTTCAATTACCAGTCTTTACACCGATCAGTTCACAACTGAAGCCATAACAGTTCGCTATCGGTTTCTGCAAGGTGATTGCCTTAATCCACTACTCTTTAATGTGTTTTAACACAGTCATTCAATATATCATATCTGAAAAATACAACTCAACTTGGTTTTTCACCTCACCATAAGAACCACCGCATGTTCAATCCTGTTCACTAGCTTCAGTTCGCAGATGATGATGCGGTCATTACCAATAGGCCAACACAATCATGAAGATTGATAAATTCCTACTTGTGGTTCAATACTCCCACTTCTGTTTGACAACGCCACTTCAAAATACAAGTATTGTTCTGAAGCTCAAAGTTGGCTACTCAAAAATATTTTCAACTCTAACATTCGTTATTTGAAGAATACCCTCTGCAACTTGTAAAAATCTATCCAAATGGAAACTCAGTCTATCTTCTTCTTACTCTTCCTTCTTTGAACCAGAAACCCTTCTTCATGTTGTCGCCGTCTGCAAAACGTATATTTAGGAAGGTTGTTATATTTTGTGACACAAGTCAATATTAAAGTTCGTAGCACGAGCTCTCAAATCTCTTGAAGGCTGTACAATATACGCTGATATCTGCGGATTCTTATCGCCATGTATTATAACTGGAGATGCCTTGAGATCTGATTTGGTCCTAGTTACTCCACAAAAACAGTTATAAATACTTGAATCGACGGTGGAACATGAAACAAACCTGGATAAAAATACTTCTTGCAAATATGAAAAATATCGTCCTTTGATTCGTGATTTACATTCAAGCTTCACGAAAGTTAGCTTCGTAAATCTTTCTTCCATTAGCTCTTTAGGTATATTCGGTCAATCTTTATTACTTTCAGTGAAATGTTCAATGCTTCAAACATCGACAACAAACACGAGCGCTTTCTTTCCACGAAACTTTCCAATATAATCATTCGAACTAAATAATATGTATTCTGTCACAGAAACCAACCATGGGCAAACCCTGAACTATTATCGTTTTAATAATTTTGTTACTAAAATAGTTAATTTTGTAAAATACGCAAGCCAGTACAAACTATCTTGATTAGTGAGGTTTGTAATTGTGTTTGGCTGAAATATAAAAAGGTTGCATTATTATTATTACTATTAATTTTCATTGTCACTATTATTATTATTATTATTATTATTATTATTATTATTATTATTTCGGACTGCATATCTTTGTTCAGCTTGTTGTGCCATCTGTCGCAAGCCTTTTCGGAAAACCTATAAAAAAACGAGAGTTTAAGTACTATGCGGTACGTGTCACTTTTGTCTCTCGTGATTATCATGAGCTTTTGTTGGTACAGAGAGTTCGAAATGTCTCATTACCAGAAAAATTCTCCTTTCGCCTCACTCCCTTTCAACCCCTTTTAATTCCCTGTCAACGTCGGAAAAATGATTCATTTAAGAAATCTAAAGCTGAATTAATGAAGCAGTGCTAATATAACCAAGAAACATAATAAAATCCTGACTTTGCATTTCAATAACAAATACGAGCCTAATACCCTTACAATATTTTGTAGGAAAAGTACTTCATTACTATTCAAAAAAACTTGCTGGAACCAGTATTACTCTGCGATTCTTAAAACTTGCACAGCAGACAATCAGAATTCATAACGGAAATCAAAATTCGGTGTAGATAACAAGAACAATGCTCAATTCATTACAAATGTTAGCAGTGCAAAGCTTAAATTAATGAGGCAAGGTTTTGGTCGAATAAGTAAACCCAAAATACTGCCTACTGACATAAAAAGGCAGATACTCACCATGTATAAACCAATATTTCACACTAAAAAATTTAAAGCATCGTTTAGTTATCTTGGGTTCACTGATACGTAGGAGTTGAAGTGGCAAATCTGTGTTAGTGATCACACTTTCGTTACGATAGAAGAAACTTACTACAACCTCTGGAAATTGAACTACCGGTTTGAATACTAGAAATGAAACAGCATGGCATTCAGAAGTGCCCCACTGCCTCGCTTCCATCACATTCAAAGAAAATTATCTAATGAGTAGGTTTCAAGTGGTAGTAACTGGTATTGATCTCATATTCTGATAAGACCAGGCTGTCCCATTTCCTTTAATACCGGACTTTCTTTTGACTTCTGAAAATCTGGTCCGACATCTAAATTCAGCATCATTAATTGCAGTTTACTAAATCAGTTCATATGACTGCTTAATGCTATTCCTTCGCAGCAGTACTATGATTTAAAATCATTTTTATACAATCAGGGATCATATTCCATTTGACATATTCTTTTTTGTGAATATTATCCTCAGTTCACAGCGAGAAATGTCTAAGCTCTCAAAAACAAGCTCATTTCGTGTCATGTTTTCATTTCTCACCTTCCAATAAATACTGCCGGAAAACGGGGGTTTCCCTTTTTGGTCTGATGATCAATTCGTTTATTGTTTTTCTGCAACGAAACCTACTTTCTTGGACCGTGCTTTTACTTTATAAAGAACTATTTCCAAAACCACAAAGCATTAAAAACGCCCCACAGAATACAGTTATTTGTATCACAAACTACACCTTATCTGCCCCCATAATGAAGACATAAACATAAAAACTATATCCCAGCACTGTGGCAACTAGAACAAAATCGCTAAAAATGTTCTAGCCCTTTAAAATCAATCCTATGAAATATTGCTTGTAGCGTTTCTTTGCACTGCATACAAAAATCACTTGTACGTGTGTAAAGTCTCCTTCTGTGGCAACCTTAATGTAATTAAATCCTGAGGTTACTGTTGCCTTAACGGTACATCTTGAATTCAGCTCGCCCAAGTATAATCCGCTTACTTCAAAAATATGTGGGTCATTGCGTTATCATCAGAGGCAAATAAAGGCAAGATATTCTGGTCTACAAAACTTTCTTGTACCCTCGTTCAGTTTTGATTGTAGACCGGAGACCACAGAACATATAATTTATTTAAAGATCGTTACCATGGAAGCCGTACAAAAGAATGTTGGAACCTGTTTTATAAATGTGTCTGTTATACCTTACATTCATTCTGATACAATGAAAAATGATAGTTCCCTGCCCACTATAGCTGATCATTAAATAGTTGAGTATAATTCATTAAACGACGCCAAACGCGCATGGTAGTATGCAAAACGTTTGTTACGTTTATTAACAAAAAAACTGGGCACTCAGCTGGTCAAAACCGCGTATATCTTCCCCAAACAGTAACTTGGTCACTCAACTGTTAATGTAATTAAAGCAATCTAACGTTGTTCATTGTGAAAACCGCAGTTAATGTTTTGGCGTTCTTGAAAACTATGGAGAGTAAAGCCTGAATTCTTCACTTCAGTAACACGGGGTTATTAACGATAAATAACTGAGTTAAGAAATCCATCTAATTATGCTGGGACATGGGCACGGGCTTCTCCAATTCAAATATGCATTTCCTCAACTAAAAAGTAAAAGACTCTTAACACCCCCAATGTGTGTAATTTCCCCAAACGAAGATGCGTGGTTTATTTTTACTTAACTTCGTGGTGTATACAAAATTAATTTGCCATGATAATACATCATTAAAAGGAGCCGTAGCTTAATGATTTGTGCAGGTTCCGGGTTCGATTACCCGAGCGGACTAAAATAATTTGGAACTTTACAAAAGAAAAAGCTGTTGGTTGGTGTCAGGAAGGGCATCCGACCAAGAAATTCCTCACTGCAAAAACAAAGCCCCTCTGAAGGGCGCCGTCTGAGCCTCAATTACTAGGGGAAAATGACGTTAAAACCAAAACCAAAAACAAAACAAAAACATTAAAAGAATAACATACTGTCATCCGCAAGTCTGGTAAAAGTAAAACAGTCTTATCCCATATCAACATTCACATTTAATCTTAATCTAAAAATAGTGTTTCAAAAAATTAATACACAAGCACGCGGGCCTTCATCAGACTAAATTATGCAACTAGACCCAGTTTAAAGTACTTTGGAATTCCAGGGTGCTTTTTCAACATGAGAAAGTGGCAGGAAATTTTTAGTCCTAATTGTCTGGGTTAATTTTCCATACTGCCGTGGATAAGTTATACAAAACAGATGACAGAGTCGGCATCCTCTCTCTCCTGGAATGCCGTAACCACTTCCTGTGGATTAAGAATGCGCAGTGGCATGACAACAATAGACTGACCTGGCAACAGAAACCATGTAACGCCCTTCCGATCCGTGCCATAAGAAGGAGGTTCTCAATCTGTTCCTGCATAAACAGTTTCTTTTGTACCTTCTGCCTCTTCCTAACCAAGCTTGTGACAGAAGCTCTTCATATACTGGAAGCGATATCTAGGATATTTGTCAGTAAAAATGTATCTCTGCTGCTCTCAATTTGACTTTTACATGTTGACATCGTTTATTACTTAATACCTTGGAAGGGACTCCATTTGGTGTAGCAATATTACTGTTTACAATGTCACATTTGTTGGTTTGAGTTTTATGCTTCAATATTTATTGACTTCGTACAAACTCCACAGAAAACAAATCCCCTTCCCATTTTTTTTGACCCGTGACATTTTGCCTGTCTCGTGAATTGAAGAACACCGGACGATGTATCAACAACACCAACCACAATGATAGCTTTTGATCATTGTTACTATACTGAAATATTATACTTGCGTTTCCAGTTTACAAGTGAATCCTCTCTTGGTACTTGATTATTATTGAGTCCCCTTAATGACGACACATGATGGACAAAAGATTACTGCCTCGTTCTGCAAGTGTCTGACAGTAAGGAGACTCCTCATGCCTATTCAAAGAGAAACCATTTCTAAACCAATACCAAAGCCAATCATTACTTAACATTATGTTCCTAATGCTTAAAAAACAACCTCTTTTGTGTTATTTTAGTTTCAAACTCTGACCCTTGTAACATGCTTCTGCTTAACTCTCTTGTTTAGAAATGTATCTAGCCCAATTCACTGAATATGTTTGGTTTCTACCCATCCTGTTTAAAGGGAAATTATGTGCAGATGTCACCATTATTAACAAACAAAACAAAACCTATTGTGGCTCCACAGAAGAAAACTTTTATAAACAACATTACTTTTTACATTTCATTTTTTTCACTTTATGTTCACAAAAAGTTGTGATCTACAGCACGATATTCCTATCTTGACCCTTTATAAACATCTCCTCTGTGATGAAACTTCGTCTTTGTCTCATTTCTTTATTCATTTTGCTTCTTTGATTTCTAAAGTACACAGGTCTCATTGGCATTTCTTTAGGAGTCGCCATTTACGAAATAACAGCACCTGCTGGTCTGCATTAACCAAATGGCTACGTCTATTTGCATGCAATGCTCTTAAATTATATAAGCTCTCATGACACAACCTTAATGTAAAAAATGGCCTGCAATCCAAAGTTTTATACTGCCAATCAAGCAAGCATATTGTTCGTCAGAGACGTTTTTCTCTTCCGGCCACAGGTGTACAGTGCAAAAGGTTTGACCCTTGTTATGAGTGAACCGCGTGTATAAAAAATTAATACTTTTTGTAAGTAGGCAAAAGATAATGTTCACGTCAAAAGGAATTATTTCCTATGGTTAAATCAAAATTCGACGGTATTTTTCGATGACACAGCCAGAGTGTAGCGAAATCTTTTACAATCCTTAAAGCTTTAATACAAAACAAACTTCTTTTCTCTTCCATACTTGTACCAAAACTAGGGTAAAGATTTATGGTAAAGATTTAATTTGGTGATTTTCAATAAACAATGGTCCCTTACGCAGACAAGATAATTTTGAGACTTAAAAAGATCACAGAAAATAAACAGAAACATAGCAGAAGCAGAAAATGGGGCGTTCACTTACTTAACAGCACTTTCCTAAAATTATGATTTAAAACAAATGAGAAACTGTCCTAATTTATTATCTTCACAACTGCATATATAAAATAATTCATTAGTTAACTCCCTCTCTGCTTTATTTCTATACGTAGTGGCACCCATTATGACCAGTGGAACTCTTTTTCTTGATTTATTACTGCCATCTCTTTGTAAAAATGACTGGAACTGACCGAAGGCTTTAAGTTCTCACTCAGATTAGGATTTCAAAGTTGGTGGTTAATTATATTTCCTAGATCGTTCGATAACAAAATACACAAACGGGCACAAAAAGGCACAAACACACACAAACACACACACACACACATATATATATGTGTGTGTGTGTGTGTGCGTGCGCGCGAGCGTGTGCGTGTTTTTCAATGTTCATTTATGATATCTTTTTTTCTCATCAGCAGATAAACAAACAAATTTGCAGTGTTTACTAAAATAGAGCCAATGTTACTAAAATATTTAAAATATTTACTAAAATAGAGCCAACGTTAGCTAAAATCTGATGAATGCGTGAGCAAGAAACTCAGAGTTATGTACTTTTTTATCAGAAATATGGAAATACAATTCTAACTTATCTTTTTTTCTCTAAATATTTCTTCTTCTTTCACACTACTATTTTGTCTGTTATGAAAGTAACATTTTGGGTCAATTATTTTGAAGAATTTACGTCATCTCTCTATATTCTATTGTAATTTCTGGGTAGCTTTTTGATCTAGGGCATGTTCAAAGGGTGTAAACATCTGATATAGCCATTCAGAAGTCTTCGGTGATCATGCCTTATCACAATTCCGATTGCAAGAGTCTTCCTTCATGACAGTTTTCTGGTATGCTATGACGTTATCTGAAACTTTGTATTTTATCGAGATATGAAATCGTCGAGTCATAAACCATTTCTTTACGTTTCCCATGTTATTAGTTTTGGTTTGTCTTTTATCTTTTCGTTGCGATTTTGAACCTTCGTTAGACTCTGTAGTGCACATGAAGGTAATAATAAAACGTGTTTTAATCTTTTATTCTATTTGGGCGAGTAGTGGTTTTCTTGGGAGGGTTCTTCCAAATTTCGTTTAGGCATTTTAATAAAAATCTTTTCTGCACATAAAGGTTCGTATATAAGTATGTATGTTTGTATGTATGTATGTATGTATGTATGTATGTATGTATGTATGTATGTACGTATGCACGTATGTATATACGTATGTATGTATGTTTGTATGTATGTATGTTTGTATGTATGTACGTACGTATCTACATATGTATGTTACAGTGGGCAATTTCTATCGAATTTCTTCTCAAAAGAAAACATCCGCAAAAATCACTAATGAAAACAAAAATTCATTCGCATTCGTCTTTGACTTCGCACACTGGGTTATGCAATTTCACGTTTTTGTATCTGCACAGGGCCATAAGCAGGGCTTATAATATTAACCAGGTTGCAACACAATCCAGTTGTGTGCGAACCGTGAGCGTCACCTGTTAATAGATTTGTGATTTCCTTCCCTCCTTTCAGTTTGAGGGATCGCGAAACCTCTCAGCTCTGTGGTTCACGTCCTACGTATTTCTATACACTCTTTCTCTGCCGCTTAGCTTCTCTGTTATTAAAGCAATGCTCCACTTGCTCCTTATCTATATACAGTCTGTCTCTGCCATTCAATTTTTTACATATTCTGTGCTCATTATTAACACAATAATTGTCATGTATTCCCTTTCAAATCCATGACTTGTTCCTGCCTTGAATAATCTTGTTCCCATGATTTGTTGGCTTCAGTCTTTCTTTGCCCCTTTCTGCGATATCAAATGGTTGTGTCATTTCACCCCTATTTTGAAATAGTACATACAACCGCAAATGTGATACATATATTACTTCGGTTCCTCTGTATATAAATGTCTATTTACGGCAAAATAAAGCAGGAAATCGAGTACAGAATATATTGTAAATGATCAAATTCTTCGAAAATTATTTAATAAAAAAATGATACAATTAATGTACCTTGACGGTAAACTCTCATTCCTTCTAGGAGGTTTGCACTGCGAAATTGCTGCCTGAGTAGAGGTACGTTTAATGACATGCTTTGTTTCGTAGGGCCTTGCATCGCTGGATCAAACGTTCCTGCGTTGGCATCCGATAAAAAACAGTGAACGAATCTTGTCCCAGTTCTCCGTAACTGCTCGATAAGTGAATCCTTCAAGAACAAAAATTAATTATTCTAAAGAGAATTCCTTTAAATTCGCTGTAAAATGTCAAGTAATTTAAGAATAGATAAGTAAACAAACCTAAAACCTTACGTAGCAGGGTCAATTTTCCCGCTGTAATGCGGGAATCCATAAACCTTCAAGGCTTTAAGCAGGAATCTATGTTCCATGCTTGTAAAGAGGCTTATTGTGGTACATTCAGTGTGCAACTAAGTGTGGTGTAGCGCATACAGAATAAAAGCTTCAATTAGCAGTAAGTAAAAGTAAGGAAAACAACAGCAAGTAAACGCGCCGACATATTTTGATAGTGTAATGTCTTCATTAAAATGCGGTCTACAAGGCAGTGACGGTGACGCAAGAGTTTACAAAATTACTTAAAGCTGAAGTGAAACTTGTAACTAACAAAAATAAGTAGGCTTGCTCTACAGTGTTGAAAGTTTCTACAAGAAAACTTAGTGGGGCTTAAAATAATACTATTATTTCTGCAAAGAATTAATACTTGACTTTTGGTCAGGCAAGTAAGGTGCATTTTTAATGGCTTATTGTCTCTGACGGCACTCGTGTTACAATTAAGAAAAAATGCTTAAGTTTTACCCACATTTAACATTCCGTTAATTCCTTTTGAAGAGAAACTGTTCTAACGTATGGCAGAGTGCAAAATACTTTAAAGATTAATACGAAACAGAAATTTCACTCCTAATACCAGCACATTTAAGAAGCTAACATAATTTCACCGCCTAATGTAAAACTTATTTTCGAACATTCTCAATCATATAACTAGCTACAGCACTTGTCTGAATAAAATACTTTATCTGCTTTGTTTTTATTTATATTATTGATTTGCCTTATTTCCACAAAATAATGACATAGCCTAATCTTTGGTTTTAAAAAGTGTGCATTCGAGGATAAAACGATCTATAATACAGATACGGATAAAGTCAATCAGGAACTGAAACACTGTTTTCTAGTTGAAAATAAGGCTATTCTATAATAAACTGATCTAAATATCCAGTTAAACAACAGAAAAACAGGCCCTTCTTCCCACAAATAATGTGAATCCGATTAAAATGTAATAGGGCGTGTGTTTAAACGAATTATCCTTACTGATAGTTATGTCTGCACCCTTTCTAATGGTATTAAGCTTTCAAGGGCTTTCGCTAGTACATACCATTTGGATTTTAACTTGCATGCAGACGGAGTTTTTCTTCAAAGCCGGAAGAGCTGTTCCGTGGCCTGACCTTTTTCTCATTGTTCGTGTACGGGTTATTTCGACCTGAAGAACACCTGACCTATGACCCACATAAACATCTGCAACGTATGGTCTACAACAAGGCAAATAAAAGTTAAAGGTAAAGTGCTGTATTATAAAAGATTGGGCCACAGCTGACCAAGTTTTTTTGAGAACTTGGCTTACCACCTTGTATCTTTTTACCACGTGATCAAATGAGAGGTGGTAAAAAGGAATGTACTATGGTTAAAGAACTGATGTACTTAATTGAAAATAAGGAGTCAAACTGCTATTTAAACCCACATAAAGATTCCTATCCAATCCCTTTTCTACACTAGATTCACTAATGCATTAGTCTTCAGCTTTTATATGAATGAACCTTAGCCAACTAAAAGCAATTACAAAATCATAGTTAACAACTAACTGCGCAGAGCACTTGAATATGCAGGCAAAACAGCGAGTAAATGCCCAAAAAGTGGAGTAAGTATGCCCTGAAAGCTTTATAATTTTATTAAATTTTCGAATTAAATTAAAGGAAACCTTACGGTAAACAGTTTACGGTAAGGTTTCCTTTTGCGAAAAAATCCCAAGAGGTAATGGTAGTTTGGCACGATTAATTATCAACTTTCTTTTTTCAAGTTTTCTCCTTTTATACATTTTCAAATTTTAACTTGTAAAACGCATTTTCCTAAAACCTTACTGATTACTTTCTTGCCATATGGCTGCCGCCCCTCCTTGCGCATCGGAAAAACAAACAGTATCCTCATGGTCCTCTCCCATGATCATCTTGATACCTTGTACATAGCAGTAAAAAACCCACTACGATTACTAATTTCAGAAACACAGTACCGCCAAAATTATGACACTTCCCAATGTTTATCTTAGCACCCTGTGCAGGTCAGCGTGTGATAAAAAGGTAATTAGCAGGAAACTGCTCGTGATCTCCCATCTAATGACCCTAGCACCAAATTACATTGTACTGTTCAGCAGCAAAAAAATTCAAGACAAAGAGAACAAGTCACTTAACTTTTCGACTTGATTCCAAATAAATCAAAGTTCAACAATAACCAGTAACAAACTCAAATAGCATTTCAAATAGTTCTTTTTCGGCTGCAACATATATTTCGTTCAAGATTATCCTTCAAAATTATTTTTTAAAAGCAAATTCTATATATCTTATTAATAAACTACTTTCTTATCACAGATATCTTCATTAAGATCGTAAAGCTAACATCACTTCACTAACGTTTACACTACAAGAAGAAAAAAGGACGAGGTGAATTTCTGTAAGTGTAATGAATCGTACTACAGAAATAAATGAAACTACACCTTTTAACTGCTAATGATTAAATACAATTTCTAGAGCATAATTTAAACATCGTACCCAAAAAATAACCACCACATATTTAAGCTTTCCCGTTGAATAACTAGAATAATATCTTAGTATAGGATATTAGCAGGCTGGAAAAATTCCTAGCTAAAGTGCCAACTTGCTATATATATATATATATATATATATATGAGGAGCCGTGGCTTAATGGTTAGTGCAACTGCACAGTAACCAAGAGTTCCAGGTTCGATTCCCCTAGCTGTCGAGGAGAATTTGGAACTTTGCAAAGAAAAAAAAAAGCCATTGGTTGGCGTCAGGAAGGGCATCCGGCCAAGAAATTCCTCACTGCAAAATCAAACTCCCTCTGAAGGGCACCGACTGAGCCTTAATTGCTGGAGAAAAATGGCGATAAAACTAAAAAAAAAAAAAAAAAAAAAA
>RDPX01000228.1:70245-116509 GCA_003991215.1 Morbakka virulenta
GGATGGAAGGATGGTGGATGGAAGGATGGATGGATGGATGGACGGGTGGATGGAAGGATGGGTGGATGGAAGGATGGGTGGATGGAAGGATGGGTGGATGGAAGGATGGGTGGATGGAAGGATGGGTGGATGAAAGAATGGGTGGATGGAAGGATGGGTGGATGGAAGGAGACCAATGGGCATTTAAGTCTTTTTCTGAACAAACAGAAAAAATAAGGCAGCAAAATACCTTTGCCTTTCACATGTATGGATGAAATCTTCTCCACAATGCTCTCTGACGTAGCACTTGCCCGCATAGACTCATCTTCGAGAATCCAAAATATGCCCTTTGAATCTATTCTTTCTTGAATAGTTGCCCTTCGATCCTAAAAAATTAAACAGAAAAAATAAGCATGCACTACAGCAAGAACCCAATCTATTCAGACAACATTCTCCTAAGCGTCTATACTTTTTTTATATTTCGACTTTTTTATCTCTTCCTAAAAACCAATTAAGCCACTGCTTGTTGGCATAAACATTGATCCCAAAAAGGCCTAGTTTTCCAGTTAACCTAAATCCTTTCTAAAGGCAATCCTTGCAAGACCAATGTCAATAGGTTTCTAACATAATATTCTGCCCAAACATTCATGAAGAACTCTAAAAAAACATCCTAAAGGTCTACATTGCGTAAGAACACTCATTAAAAACGCTACTACCTCAAAGACCCAACCTCTTGCATGTTACTGTTAATGTTTTCTATATTTCCGACTTTTTTGCTATGCTATGTAGTATCTGCATAAGGTTTTTACTTTTAGCACTATTATTTATAATGCTTCAAGTCATTAATAAGAAAAATCTTTGTTAAAAAGCAGTTCTTGGGTAGAACTAAGCCCGAGGGTGTAAACGACTGTTGACTCATGGGCCAGTTCAAGAACTCACAACTATATATAATCTTGGCAGGTATGGTTCCTTAAAATCACGCCATGATTTGCCTTTTACTTTATTGTACCCACGTTTATGATGTTTATGCTGTTCATGTTTTAACGGCTAGTGACTAACGACTTACTAAATGGGTGATCAATACCAAAACTACCAATAAACCTTCATTATACCATAGTTACGTAATAAAAAATGATAAAATTGGGAGAAAATATGAGATAACCACAAAATGAACTGTACCAGGCACAAGTAAAGGTTCTTCCTAATAAGAAATTCAAAATATGACTGACCAGCTAAAACCCTTTCCTAGTAATTTACATCTGTGAATTTCAGGCCCTAACCAAGACAGTCATGGTGGTAATGAAAATTCGATAAACAACCTCAGTGATCCTGCCCAAAATATATGGCTACGGTTCTATTTCATATGATCCAATGGTATGTTGGCGTTATCAGACAAAGCAAAAAACTTTCCTCCCACTATTTCATTGTAAGTGTTATAGGTCTAAACTTTCTCGATTCTAGAGTTACATTTCGCATAGCCTTGTCATATGCCCAACGCGGTATCACCCATGTTTATTCAACAGTGAAAGGCTCAATTGTTACCTTCCTCCCTTTTCCCACAACTGAGAATTTCTTGGGAAATTCTCCAGTTTCTAAAAATCAGCCATTAAAAGGCCGGTGGCGACGATGACGAAATTGGTTATGAACTGTGTGTAAGTAGTGGTCAGTACCTAAAACTAATATATTCTATTAAAAAACTCTCCAGGGAATTGTAAAAATTCGCCGTGGTTTTGGATAGGAGAAAAACTAACTGATTAATTCATAACACAATGTTCGGCATTAGTCTTTTAAAAATATTTCCAAATCACTACATAGAAGCTGCTAAATAATTTACTAATCGTTTATGATTAAACTGAATGTAAAGAAGAAAACTTAAAGCATAGCATTAGCTACCACGAAGAAAAAAAAATTTTTTTAAGTCAACGTACCACATTCAACCGATCAAGTGTGGCAATAATAACATCTGGATGTACCATTTCTTCCATTTCAAAATTGCAGTCAATGTTTTCCTACAACAAATACATTTCCAAATATTAGCACTTGGAAAAATTCACGGCCTATCCCCGGGTCTTCTTCAACTCCTTACATCCAATGTGTGAAAATTATACTCAAATATACTGTATTTACTTTCAGGGGTTCAGAATTTGTTAATTATTTTGCAATTAGGGTAAATGAGTGCCTAAAACTGAGGCAGTATATATTTTTGACATGAAAGTGTTTGGCCAATTATGGTAAAGTACAAAAATTTATGTCAGACAAAAGCCAGTCTTATCAAATAATTTCAAGTTCAAAAATTCAAAAAACAACAACAAATCGATGCTAAATAACACCCACTAAATGTATCTAGTCCAATCTAAGCATCGTTACGACAGTCATCTACCAATTAAGATAATGCCCACACTCGCAAAGAAAATAACAGTAAGTTATTATTTTGAAAACTCTTTTATTTGTTTCCGTACCACATCCACCTCAATACAACCTTTACTCCCAATTATATCAAACAGAAACGGCTCAACCTCCCGAAAAGAGATAGGCGTCAAAACAACGGGAATCAATCATCAAATAATATATGCTGTTGAACAGCAGGTGTGGTCATTCTTCTGTGTCATTTTCTGCTTGACTGAGTTATCGTCTACGGTAAAAAGGTGTTTTTTTTCGTACTCTGGAAAAGCTAATGCAATGTCCCTGGACCAGAGGTTGGGCCCACAAAATCTGATGACATTCAGGTAGGTAAGGTGGGGTAGACATAAACGAGATACTGATGGGTGAAATACAACTCAGGTTTAAATAAGTAGATAAGAAAAGACATAGTTGACGGTATGTAGACCTCAGTAGGAAAAAAATGAAAATCCAAAACTCTATTTTAAAGCGTAAGTCTAGAGCCTTGACTTGGGGATTTTGCTTAACAAAAAGTTAGTGTGCGGATGAGAAAACATTTTCAAATGTACTTAATAACATAAAAACATTAGACACCCTTAGGTGAAATACATCTTTGACTTTCGGTGAGCTCTACCACTCTTAAATAAAAAGTCATGTAGTCTTTCGAGTTGGATAACTCGACATATTTCTCAGATCAATAGTTTAATAATAATTTAATAATTGCCACCAAGTTTCTAATTTAAGAGGCTTTAAAGATTTTTCGATCATTTGCAATAACGAAAAAAATTATGTATTCATATGGACATACACATTAAAGGGCATAGGTCTATATAAACCCACATGCCACAAATAGTACACTACGCAATATGCGTCGCTGAATGAAGATTCTAAACATCTAATCTATCCAAGTAAAAAAAAATAGGGTAAAATATTAAAATTGTGAAAATTCGGGTATTCAACTGTAGTCCCATACTGCTCTTTTTATGCAATACATTCCGTAAACAAATGGTGTTAACTTTTTAAGACAATAACCTTGGCGAAGGCAAGATCATCGTTTTTTAACCAAATAAACATGATTTACCTCATATTTTATTCAAACGCTTAGTGTGATAATTGTATTATGCTTCCATAGGGGTTTGTCACACACAAATAAGAACCAAGCTTTCCTTTACAAAACACCACCAAAATTATCTGGATTACCAAAGCCACCATCTTTAACTCCCAGGATACCCTATCCGGTTCAATTTCTGAGTTCAACTGCTGGGCTTTTAATCCTACCAGGCACAACAACATTTGATCCGATAAATTGGAGTTTTCAGATATTTTTATATACATGGTTGGATCTCTGAAACTCTTTTTGCTATCGAAAATCATGAGTTCTTCATTTTTTCATTCTCAAAACTAATAAAAGCACCTCTTTTTCTATCCATGATGGCAAACAAAACACACCTTGTCTGCAAATTTCATATATCTTATCACGAGATTTTACAAATATTGCTTGTTGTCGGTTAAAGGCAACCATAGAAAATCTCTTTAAAGTACACTCCCCACCCCCAAAAAAAGGTGTGGTATTTTTTCATGTATAATTAAAAATTGCTAACAAATAACTTCCAATCCTAATTAATAAGATGGCTTCTGAACACCACAGGGGCGAGCCTCGCATAAAGTCTTATAACGTCACAATAGCATGCAAGGTAGTATCTGACAGGCGCTGCAACTACAATGAATAGTATAATACCTAAAACTGGAGAAACCTTAAGGGTTATAAGGAGTCGCATTGAAAACAAACAGAATCCATAAACAAGGTGTTATATTGAACCTTCGATAGGTTAAAACACTCTTTCGTCCTCACGTGTCTGCATTATCGTATTTATTGCTTACAATATTGGTTTTAAAATAAAGTATTAAGCAGCTTTCAGTTGGATTTCTATTGTTTTGTTGAACCTCTGGGGTACTTAATGGTTTTCTACCATGACCTTTGATGAATAAAGTTTGTACACACTTTTCCATATCTTTTGTATTTGCTTTTCTAACAAGAAATAGATTCAATGACCACTTTCTTATCTACTGTTAATAGGAATTCCTTTCATATTTCTACGATGGAATGATTTTAGCCTATTTTGATATGCAAATTTCCATGTTATTACTCGTTTTTGTATTTTCAACATGCGATTAAAAGAGAAATGAATAAGAATAGAATTTACCCTCTGTAGACCATTTGTATAACTTGATGCGATAAATTATCTTTTGTTAATCCCTTTTGTTTGTTGTTTTTCTCCTAGTCTATAATATTAAACTTATCACCCAAATCTAGGCTTATATAACCGAGCCTCACAGGGAACGATGTCTCTTGCAGACCCCGAAGTATCACATGATCATAGTGTGCATTTTCCAGAGCTATAAAAGTAGAGCCGAAAGCCATCACAAATATACACAGAGTCCGAACAGGTGAAGACAGCTATTCACAGTTCGTCCTTAAGGTAACAATGTTGCTCGTGTGCGTCCATAAAACAACTGCCACTAAAAGTGGGAGTTACTGGCATTACAGGGTTATCTCAAGACTGACCATAAAATAAAACAAAACAAAACCATTAGTTCACATAATTAGAATGCATAGTCCTGTAAACCGAAGCTAGTTAAGCGTCATAATGATTAATAAGTAAATTTATACCCTATCATATCTCTCCATCTGAGCCGTAAATGCTGAAAAATAGAGAAACCAATTTAATCTTTCGCAAGCATAATTGTAGCAAAGATCTTCAAAACTGGCCCCTGTCGACTTTGGAAGAACTGAAGCTGGGTCTTGGAACCCAGGTGAATCAAGAAGTAGCAATGACGATTGTACCCTTGCTGTCGTGTTGATTGACCTAAATATAAAAAATAATAATATCCAATTGAAGAAAAGTATGGTAAGAAATATGTTCTACAAGAAATATTTTACCATGAGTATGTTATTACAGTATTGGTACTAAAATCAGGGTCTTTAAGGCTAAAAATCTGTTGATGTAGTTAACATATTTCTTTGTGGTATTTACAGGAACTTCTCCGTACAACGCGATACCGTTAGTAAATAAAATATATAAAACGATGACGTGTCCTTTTAGAAGGTAATCTTGTACAGCTGTGATCATTTAACAACACAGCTAATTGAAATCCACTTTTTGTAAACTTTTGTAAACTTTATTGTAAACAAGCGTCGTGTCAAGAATCCTCATATTTTAAGAGTGAAAAACAACTTACAACACATAATACAACTCCTAGATTTCAAATAAGTAAGGAATTTAATGTTAACCTGAAAATTTTAGTAAACTTTGTAGTGTCATGAAGAAGGATATTTTCAAACTACCACAACAGGCAAAAACCGAACACATCAAAATTTAAAACAAAATATCCAACAGGAATTGCTACTATTCAGGCAACCTTCGAGCAGTAACACTTAAGTAGGTCACACAACCAATACGAGAAACGGTAGAAAATGTGTCACAAAGCCCAATAACGTTTTTGGAATTCACCATCCAAATCTTACCAAACTGTAGTTCACAATAGCAAATCAAAACGATTTTACAATGAAGAAATGACTTACTAACAAATGTCTTTCTGGTGAATATAATTTGTCAAAAATCACCTTAGTCGAGTTTAACATTATTTGATTTTTATTACTGCTTAGGTCCAAAGTCGAGTCCCATTCGGGGCTCATGGATAAACCTGGTATGTGGGAGCATTTTGAGCCACCAGTGGAGTCCTGGGGCCGATTCCAAGAACAATTATTTTCAGTCAATTTTTATGACCAAACTTTATCAAAAATGAACAAACCTATCATCATGAAAGTGAGAATAGTTTCAGGAAAGATTTCAACATACACACGAAAACTTTAATATCACACAAATCACAGATTTTCTTATTGAAATTACTGTTTTCAAAAATTGTGAGCAAAAATGCGCTATTTTTCTTTTCCTCTGTCTCTGTCTCTGTGTCTGTGTGTGTGTGTGTGTGTTTGTGTGTGTGTGTGTCTCTCTCTCTCTCTCTCTCTCTCTCTCTCTCTCTCTCTCTCTCTCTCTCTCTCTCTCTCTCTCTCTGGTACAAACAGTAAAGACTACCTTTTGTCCTTGTTGCGATATAGATTGATAAACAACTCCCACTTTGGAAACTTCCCACCCAAATTCCACGCCGACTGTTCTGTACATGCAAATATTTTGCCACGTCTTTTGTAAGATGTTTCAGAACAGTGTTGCTCCAATGGTCTTCGTGACAATACAAAAATATTCTTTCAATATATTAAAACTAGTGTACGGTTGCAGCGCCCATGGCGTTTCGTGGGGTTATATCATGTTACCGCATCAGCTGCATTGCGCAAGTTAAACAATAGGGAAAGAACTTGCTCACCCTTAGCATGCAGCACATCACAATACACTTTGTCAAATTTGATTAGGTGGATAGGAGTTGTCCGTCGGTTCCAGAGAGGATACACGATACTTATACATGCGGGTACTTAACAGATTTGTGAAGACCTGTTAACTTTAACCATTCTACAAACATTTATGTGTTAAATGACGGTCGTTAGCTCGACGTAACTTGTGCCAGTCATGGACAGACAGAACCAGTTTTCGTGGAAACAGCAGGCTGTTAAATGATTTCACTAACCAATGTTAAAAAATAGTTAAAGGAAAATAACCGTTTATGGTCTTGGAAACGCCTCCCAAAGGATCACCAGCTTGTCTCGATTGGTTGGCTTGCGTGCTTGGTTGATCCTGAGAGCTATGCTGGTTGGAGCCTTGCGCTCTGGTAAGGTCACGCATGCCAGACAGGTCAAGGGGGAGAGGCCAGACTAAATGTGATACCTGGTCATCAAGGTTGGGGGTTTTGCTTGGGTTAACCCACTCATTTTAAACCAGTTAAAGAAACCATAAACTTTACTACCCACAAAAATAAGGGAGCAGCGTTGATACCGGCATTTTGACGACGTTGAGCTAAAGCCTTCGGGAACCTCAATACTCGATGGGATCCTATGCTAATCCCCCTGAAAACGTCAACATTGGACACTGGAATGTAAGATCAACGTAGCAGCAGCACAGATAGTGAGGGCAATGAATAATTACAGATTGAATATCCTTGAAAACAGTGAGTGCAGATGGACAATAGCAGTAAAGACGAAGTTGATCAGCAGACAGACATTGATGTACAGTGTTGCTATTATAATCAGCCAGCAAGCGATAAATTCCTTGATAGAGTGGACACCAATCAGATCAATCCTATCAGAAGCTCCAAGAAACACTAGATGGATACAATGAAAACAACAACATACTTGTTATGGGGTGCTAAGTTTGGAAGCGACAACAAAAACTACGAAAGAACAATGGATCGATCGCTTTGTAATGAGTGGTCAGTGAAGACCATCAGTACTAGATTGTCGTGTACAGAGAGGTGCTGATATCAACAGCGATCACTACTTGGTGAGGACCTGGATCAAGCTGCACCTCAGCTCACACAAAAACAAGAAGATGATTAAGTCTTCACTGGATGTGGAGCGTCAGCAAGACAGAGACTAGAAGGAAGTTTTGAGAGGCCGTGAAAAAAATGCTGGAAGAAAGCAAAAGGAGTAAAACCCGGGACGTAGAAGAAGTGTGGGAACATCAGAACGTCTATTACATCAGCAGAAGAGGTGATCGGCTTCAAGAAAGGAAGGAGCGAGTCATGGATAAGTAAACAACCATGGAGACTGGTAGACAAAAGGAAAGTTATCAAGACCATAATTGATAGTACGCACTCTAAGAGGGTAAAAGACAGACTGAAGGAAGAATACAAAAAGCAAGACCGACAAGTAAAGAGAAGTATGAGAGAAGACAAGAGAAGGTGGATGTACGAGAAAGTCGAATGAACCCAGAATTCGGTAGAATATGGGAGCCAGAAAGAACTGTAATGCATAGTGAAACAACTAACTGGACAGAGTTCTAGGCAAGCAGTGTAAGGAAGTAAGGAAGCAAGACTGAAAAGGGGGAAAGAGCACTTCCAAGACGTTCACAACAGGGAGGTATTAAAGGAACTACCAAAAGATGAAAACCAACAAATAGAGGAGCTCAGCATATCAGTAGAGCCACCTTTCATTGCAGAAATACCAACATCAGTGAAAGCACAGAAAAATGGGAAGTCTCCTGGAGCTGACCAAATAACTGCGGAAATGTTTAAGGCAGACGACATGAAAATGAAAAAAATTCTGGACCTTATTTCGGAAAACAGGAGAGTCCCTACAAAATGAAACAAGGGTCTTAAATGCAAGATCCCCAAGAAAGGGAGCTTGCAGGAATGCGGAAACTGGCGAGGGATTACTCTATTGCCGCTCGCAAACAAGGTGCCCAGCAAAATGTTTATCAGTAGGATACAAGCGGAGGTTCACGGAAACCTCGGGAAGGAGCAAGCAGGTTCTAGAAATGGCGGAGGAACAGTCAACCAGACCTTAATCTTCACAAACATACTGGAACGAGTGAATGAATGGAATGCCACCCTTTACATACATTTTGTAGACGTTGAAAAGGGATTCAACTCCATAGACCGAGATATCCTTTGGAGTATAATAAGACAGTATGGAATTCCCAAAAAGCTGACAGAGATGGTCATAGCTTTATACAAAGACGTCCAGTGCTCTGTCATAGATACCCCCCCCCCCCCGATTGGTTCACAGTGATGCCTGAAGTGAAACAGGAATGTTGCATGTGGGGATTTCTGTTCCTCCTGGTAATCCACTGGGTGATGCGAAGAACTCAAGAAGGCGAAAGAACTGAACTCCGCTGGAACTTCACAACAATGCTGCCAAGACCTTGACTTGGCAAATGACATCACCATTCTATCATCAACACTGCAATATTTACAGCACAAAACCACCAAACTGATAGACAATGCTGCGCAAATTGGACACAAGCTGAACGAAAGGAAATGCCAAGTCATGAAAACAAACAGAAAAAGTGACAGCATGCTGAGATTAAGAGAGAATGAAGTGGATGAAGTAGAGAGTTTCACATATCTGGGAGCGACAGTTAACAAGGATGGAGGTACGGCACCGAACGTCAGAAAGAGAGTTGCACTGTCCAGTGCATAGATAAAGAGAATTTACATCATTTGGAAATCCAATGACATCAGTCATAAGCCTCGTTGTTTAGGAGTCTCGTCTTGTCTGTGCTGCCCTCTGGATGTGAAACCTGGAAATTGACCAAGAGGGAAGAAGAGAAGCTGGGGTACCTCTCAGACCAAATGCTTGAAAAGAATATTCAAAATCAAATGGCAGCAGCAGATATCCAACAAGACCGTGCAACAGATGGCGTCAGCGGAAAAGATCAGTACGGAGATTAGAAGGCGTAGATGGAGCTGGATCGGGCATGTGCTGAGAAAGGACATTTTAGACTTTTGTGCTGTTGCCCTCAGTTGAACACCTGAGGGGCGAAGAAAACGAGGCAGGCCTAAAACAACGTTGCGTAGTATGGTCGAGACAGAGGGAAACAAAGCAGGCTGGAGCACGTGAAACACAGCTCGTCGTGCCGCTGCCGACCGAACCAAGTTGAGGAGTGAAGCCTTATGTGCCTCCTGGTACAGCAACTTAAGGTAAGGTAAGGTCTTGGAAACAAATTTAGCTCAATGATCATGTGCACCTGCATTTATCGATTTAGTTGCAAGTTATCAAAGATGACGGAAGTTTGCCACAAAGTTGCTGCATGAAAGCAAATACACTGACCATTATTTTATTGTTGATTGTTGATGCCATACTGCCTTTAAATATTTACCAAATACCACTTTTTAAATGCCGTATTTTTTGAAAATTGTTTCCTGGATTCTAGTTTAATTCCTGTCCAGACGTTGATGACCTGATAGCATGCAGTTGGAACCGAAGGGTGTTGTTGACAGGTGTAAAGGTTTTCTTGCCATTTGTTAACATGACAGTTCGTGAAGAATTTCGTTATGCTTTCAATCGAAAGTAAATTCAAAAGGACCCTTGGTAGCGAAGTTTCTGTAACTCAAACTTGAAATAAATGGACACGTGGGAATATTTATTGACAAAGATAGCCAGACTATAACTGATTGGTCAAAATAACATTCGGCCTTGACTCTCGTAAATATACAGGAAAATCAAAATCGGACTTGTTCACCTGCCTCTCATACCTTAAAGATCGCTTGGTTGCTTTTTTATTGGTTTTTGGATTTCAGGTCTTCATCTTTGAAATTATTTTTAACTTTGGTAACCTTTTTTGGTTAAAAAAAACATACAAGGCATAAAGCTACCGAATGTATGGAACTGTGAAGAATAAACCGGGAGGGGAAAAGTTAGGCCACTCAACAAGAGCTGACCTTAGTCGTGAAAAGTGTAAGTCATAAGAGGAAACTGCCCAAGGCCGATGAACTACACAACGTAGCTGTCCGAAGGAAGTCAGAGAAAGATTTGTTACTAAAAGGAAAAACAGCTGCACGAATGCATGCAGGAGGAGATGAAAAGGGGAACTAATCCCACCTGATGCAAAAAAACTGAGCTGGTGCCACCTAGGGAAGCTCATGGAGCACTGTTAATGACAATGCCGATATAAGAAGAAATAAATTCACAAACTCGTTCATCATAGCAAGACTTTACATAGCAAATCACTCTTACAAACATTGATTGCCCATCTGAAAATAACTCGCGATTGGTCCGTTCCACCACGCTGAAACTGAATACAAAAATGATTGCATTGAGTAATGGCAGAAGGTCAAAGAGCATTGAATAAATGGAGGAAAATGAAGTTTGTCTAAGTAACTTCGACTAGGTACAAATGTTTCAATACCAATCTGAACTCATTCCATGAATTCTGCTGCGGCAGCAGAAGCTGATTTGCTGAAGACTGAATCCGAAGGGATATCGCCAATATATAATTAAAATCCATCCTTGTCATACTGATCAAATTTAAGTCTTATTATGATGTGGCTTCTCAGCAAGACTTGAAATAGTTGACTTAACCTCATCAACGACAGCACCATGACTGAAAGGAAGATACAAAAAGCGGTGAAGAGGCAAATATCAAACTGTACAATGCTCAGGAGCAGGACTCAAAAGGAAATCTAAGATATTATTAATTATTAATAAGGCAATCTTGTGAAAAAAATCAGTATGTTGTACACGATCATGAACAATAGTAAAACTGTAATAAACCTTCATATTTCTCAGTTTTATTAGAATGGACTCAACCAGGTCATGTGATAAGCATTAAAAGCATCAAAGGCAGTGCGATGCTTGTCTTGGACCTTATCAATCGAGTTTAATATTGTCTCAACAATTGACCAAGAATCAGAAGAGGGAGTTCGATGCAAGAAAAAATAGGTAACAAGTGATTTGAAGAGGAGGAACTCTGAAGCATATGAAAAGGCTTTAAATGAATGTATATTTCGCCCTAAATATGAAATTAAATCATTGTTATTCAAAATACCACATTTGGTCATTTTTGCTCATTTTAAACCTAATATGACAAAAATTTCAATGGACAGGTGGTCTCTTGTAGCCCTTCAAAGAAAACAAACAGTTTACACAGAAATTCCAGAGGAATACCCTTAACACCTGGAAAATTCTATCAAGCATGGATAAAAAGACCAAGAAGGTGAATTAGAGTATAGTCGAAACAAAGGTAAATAGCCTCTAACATAACGATCCTGTTAGCCTACTCCGAGACCTTGAAATACTAGATTGATGTCCGACAGAGTTAAGTCTGTTTCATGGGGAGGGAGGGCTGTTTTACAGACAATATTAAAAAATTATACGTAGACTAAAAACAAAGCCTAAAAACATTTGAACTTTGGCAATCCTGCAGCAATTCCAAATAGCTGCAGCCCAGGTGATCCCATACCCCCTATTCTCAAAGATGAAGTTGACCTTGCAATAAAGCAAATTAAAGTTGGCAGAAGTACATTAGACAACATTTATGTAGAATATATTAAAGCAGGAGGAAACTCCCCTTTAAATGCCTTAAAACTGCTGTTCAACAAGATACTGACCAAAAATAAAGTTCCACAAGTTTTTAAAGGTGCTGTAATTATAGTTCTATTTACGAAAGGAAGTAGGCTGGGCTGTGGAAACTACAGACCTATCAGCCTGGTTAGCCCTGTTTACAAGTTGTTTAAGAGCACAATAGCAATAAGAGTTTAAGAAGACCTTTAAGCTTCCTTCCCCATTTCACAGGCAGCACATCAGCCTGCAAGGAATACAATAATAGCTTTCAAATAAATTATAGAAAAATCTATCGAGTTCAACAGTCCGGTGTTCATAGCTTTTCATAGATTTCACAAAAGCCTTTGACAGCGTAAAACTGTCCATGTTGTGCAAGGTACTTGAAAGTACAGCCATTAACAAAAAGTACATGGAACTTCTTACAAAGACATATAACAACTCAATTGCAACAATAAGGACTAATGTAGGCAACATAAGTTAAGTAAGAATTTTTAAAGGTGTGAAGCAGGGAGACGCCCTTTCTCCAATACTGTTTTGTGTTGCAATTACATGTTTTGCTGAAAGAAGAAGAAAATTGTAACTCTAGCTTTTCCATTGCCGGTTACAAAATATCTGACCTGAGTTATGGAGACGATATAGCAACAATAAGCAGCTCATTAGAGACCTTACAGAACTATCTTGATGCCCGCACCAGATATGCAGATATGCATATTGATCTGTGTGTAAAAGTAAGCAAGACAAAGTTTACGTCTACTGAATAGAGTGAACGAAGTGACAATCCAACCATAGACAGAACTATTGAAAGGGTTACAGAATTTGTCTGCCTTGGACACAAGTTGTCATGTACAAATGATGGAACTGCTGTGTTACCAACAGAGTTGGCTTGGGTTGGGCAACTTTTGAAAGGAACAGGGTACTACTGACATCAAGGAGAGCACCTGTGCATATCAAGAAAAGAGTTTACAATACCTACATCTTTCCAGTTGTTTTATATGGACTTGGCTATGTCAATTGGACCTCATTGTTATGTAAGAAAATTGAGACCTTTCAAAACAATATGATGAGGATATGGCAAACAAGACACTACTTGATAAAGTAAAAATAGATTTTCTGAGAAAACATCAGGATTAAAACCCTTGATATGCACAGTCAAAAGTAGAGGTAAAATTCAAGAATTAAATGAATCCACGAGAAAAAGGAAAACTTGGAGAAGAATAGGCCATGTTGGTGCGCAATCCGCCGTAGGCGGAGTAAACGTATAATAATAACGATCCTTATTACTGATAACCATTTGCTGTCATTGCCTAACAAAGCGCATAAACATGAGCAGAGTCAGAGTGAAGGAAAGCTTTCACAAGAAAAACTAGAACAAGGGCTTTTAACATTACTGATAGTTAAGAGGAGAGTGTTTTGTAAAGATAAAAGTTTTTCTTGAGGTCTTTGTACACTGAGTCATTATCAGTACACTCTCAGGTGTAAAGCCAGTGTTGGATTCAGAGATTCTTTGTACTCTCTAAACATTGAAGGCCTCCTGGGTACTGGGAGCCATTCGTTGGATTGGAATTGTCAGAAAAAAAATTGAAAATAGAACAGATGTCCCAAACCATTACATAGACTATCAGTCCTACAGTGATGAAATTGGTACTAAACGGAACGACAAGAGGCACTCTACACCACACACTGACCTCATAAAAGAGGGATGGTGATAAAGTGATACTATCTCTAGTGTTTTCATCAAGACTCTGTCTCTAGAAGGGTTAGACACCAACGTCGTACTTCAAGGCCTCGGTTTGTGGGCAAAGAGGGGCCCCCTTTTACCCGTAAGGGCTGAACAATATTGGCTACAGGCCTCCAAATTACTCGGACTCCAAATATGAGATTTCTATCTACGAATCTAACCTCTTTTTATCCTTGGTGATCGCCCTAGCAGTCACATTGTAAAACACCGTTGTCAATACCCAGGTTGAAATGTATTTCGACAACATATTTCAGCACGTTATGGTACCTAGTTTAATTTATTTATGGATTGTTGGTCTGTATTGACGATAGCACTTTCTCACCACCCCCTTTGGCCTTAAAGGATGTTCCAATGGTCGTATCCACAAAGAAAACAATCAATGTTTTGTACATTGCGGCAAAGTGAATGACATCATATTTCGCCTCTTTATGTTGCCTGTTTGAATGTTTGTTATTGTATGTCTCCTACCTTGATAACAGGCTCACATGATCCACTTTTTGGCTCTTGGAATCATATTTGCGGGTATATTAAAACATAGGCGTCGCCCATGTTAAGTGTAGATTTTTTAAAGTACCCTTGCACTATTTATGAGATTTCTATGTTACTTGCTTTAATTCTTTTTCAATTGAGGGTCCTATCAGTGTAGGACCCTTCATGATCGCACTTAGGCTTTTGTTACTGTTCCAGAAAGTTTAACTTAATCTAAATCCTAACATCAAATTTGCTTTCTACGTAGCCTGTTAAAATAAAATTTTTTGATTGCAGGTCTATGCTAACATGAAAACTTGGCCCTCTTTTTGGCCTTGGAGCCACTCCCACATGCATAGAAAAAAATAAGCTATATAATGTTTACTACAAGGCTGAAAGGCCCTCGTTGATAACTGTTGTAAATATTGTCATTATTATAAAGTTACATAAGACCACCTTTCGTAGTTTGATTAAAATCTTTTTTTGTCTTTATCTGTACTAATACCCTCACGTGAAGCTCGTTTTAGTCTTTGTGGCCACCCTAGACTGTAATATTTTGGTAAATGGAGAGCAACTTAAGCAAGTGAACACGTTCAAATACCTTGGAATAAGGAAATCATAGAACGCCAAGAATGATCAAGAAATAAAAATACGAACAACATAAGCTAAAGCAACATTCTGACCAACAAGAATATCAGCTTCGAAACCCCCTTCAGAGTACTGAAATGTTACGTCTGCTCGGTATTCACCTACAACTGTGAGGCATGGACGATAAGTGCAACAATGGCAAAAAAGATCAATGCGCTTGAAGTGTGGGCGTTCAGAAGAATGCAGCGAATATCATGGACCACAAACACAACAAACGAAGCAATCCTGAGACAGGTTTTTGGTGAAAAGGGAAGTTAAAGATGATGTTGAATGAATACAGAGGTGAAATCAGTGAAAATTAAATTGGATTTATTTGTTGACAGCAAGGGTGTTTATTTTTCGGAGTTAATTTGGTGACATTTATGCTTTTCAGGTTACTTTTTTTAACACCCAAACCCAGATAACATATTTTCCCCTTCAGGGACTCTTTGAATGAATCATTTCAAAAAATGAAAGATCCAATTTAATCTGTTTATAGTCACTTACGAAAACAATGTAATTCTTTGTGATCATCATCCTCATCATCAAATAGGCCTTCCATCGTTTGTCGACATTGCGCTAAAATCCAATATTTATTGGATTTTTATTTAAACATTCCTCCGAAGAGTTTTGGCGCGTCACCAACCAAATCCATTCATACTTACTTGACAAGGAATGAAAGTATTCCTGCGGCCATCTTTAATCCTGACGATTAAAGATTGACTTGTGTATACAACATAAAAAAAATTGTGAAAAAAGGACCAACCAAATCAGTTTTTTGGTTTCTATAATAGGTTAGCCTCAAATGTTAATTGTTCTTTTTTTAAAGTGTTTTAGAGTTGTTAATATGATATAATACTTTCAAAGATCTTTGTTTTCTTCACTATAAATATTCACTAAAACCACGAATATTAAGATCATGATCCATGACTTCTATAATTACTACCAGACCATTATTCATTCTTTTATTTTAATCACCATTTTATTACTCTTCTTTGTCATTCTTCTTGCTATATATATCTTTCCATAACAATCATTCTTACTTTATTTTGTCATTTATCTGCAAACTTGTGTGTGTGTGTGTGTGTGTGTGTGTGTGTTGCTCGTTGTGTTTGTGTTGTCTTTCATATTGTCCTGCTGCTTGTCCATGTATGTGTCATTTCCTCATGGTATTAATTTAGCCAATACCATTTTTGGCTCTGAGTGTTACACTCTAATACCATATACATATAATCAGCTGTACGAGTAAGAAAAACTCTAACTTTACAGTACTCAGAGTTTTATGTCTTTCACAATCTTCAGCTGTTTACAAAAGAAGATTGTGAAAGACATGAAACTCTGAGTACTGTAAAGTTACAGCTTTTCGTACTCGTACATCTGATTATATGACAGCTCCTACGTTTTTATGTTTTAATGGCAGAGCGCTGTTGCTGATGACACGTTATATTCATATATATATATATATATATATTGTTTGACAGCCACAAATTTTCCTTTCGCATTTTAGTTTCCCAGCAGAAAATGGTCAGCAAATTTGCACTATCAGGATGAGTAGCTGGCTACACAAGAGGACAAGATTTAACCAGCTTCCAATTCTAGTTCAAAAAAGCGGAATTGTTGGGGAAATTGTACCCCATTTGTCCACAAAAAAAGGTATAAGAAGGAAAAAACACGATATACTTTGATTTGGTCTATATACGCCGCTCCAACAATCTATTCCAAGAAGATCACATGAACTCCGTCAGTCCTACCCACTGTGCAAACATGCCAAGAATCTGANAAAACTCTATATTGACAGGATGCAGAGTTTTATGTCTTTCACAATTATCAGTTGTTTACAAAAGAAGATTGTGAAAGACATGAAACTCTGAGTACTGTATAGTTAGAGCTTTTCTTACTCGTACATCTGTTTATATGACAGATCCTACGTTTTAATGTTTTAATGGCAGAGCGCTGTTGCTGATGACACGTTATATATATATATATATATATATATATATATATATATATATATATATATTGTTTGACAGCCACAAATTTTCCTTTCGCATTTTAGTTTCCCAGCAGAAAATGGTCAGCAAATTTGCACTATCAGGATGAGTAGCTGGCTACACAAGAGGACAAGATTTAACCAGCTTCCAATTCTAGTTCAAAAAAGCGGAATTGTTGGGAAAATTGTACCCCATTTGTCCACAAAAAAAGGTATAAGAAGGAAAAAACACGATATACTTTGATTTGGTCTATATACGCCGCTCCAACAATCTATTCCAAGAAGATCACATGAACTCCGTCAGTCCTACCCACTGTGCAAACATGCCAAGAATCTGAAAGAAAAAGAGGATATTTAGAGGTTGAACTTGAGAGCTTTCATAAAATTGAATGTATCCCTACCTTAAACGATATAGATGAAACAACTTCAAGACTCCATCTGCGCAAATCTGAGAACAGGGCCATGCTTTATAAACTGGAATTTGATTATATTACTTGATCATGTAAGGTTTGTTGGGTCAGTACATCTTAAAAACGAGGTGCATTACAGGCTTCAGTCCAATAGTGTCCTCCTGTTAGTTCCATAATTGATCATCAATGGGCACTACACAAACGTAACAAAGAGTAGTATTCTTAAATGAAAGAAATAACATTTAGGGAAGAGCTGGTTTTGATGGTCGATTGTTTGAACGGACAGAAATCAGGTCAATAGTACGATGGACATTATGTCGATGCAGATCAGGTGGGAGATCTTTAAGGTGAGATCGACTGAGCATTGGTTATTAACAAAAAAGCTGTGGGCATTGTCAATCTTGCTTGCTGTGGATTTTATAGTCTAGCACTTGTCACTGATAATCATTCTGCAAACTTTAGCTCTTTCAGCTCATTGAAATGTTTGAAATCCGATTCACTTAGTTATTTCAAGCACCCACGTAACCACAGAAAACCAAAATACATGTGTTTTGATGTTGTTCATCTCGCTAAAAAGATTCGGAACAACTTGCTGAAGAGTAAAAAGTTTCTTTTACCAGAAATTTACTATGGTAACTACCACAATAAGACAGTATTTTGCCAGCTGGATACAATCGTCGGGGGGATCTTCACGATTTGTTTAAGGAAGAAAAAGATGGGAAAGTGAACATGTGAAAGTCTTATAAATTCATTCATCAAGGATTTTATCCTGCTAATAATCAAGACAGCGTACATCTTGATCTTGCTGCTATTCACGAAAACACTATTGTTGCTGTTAAGAGCCATTTCCCACTCCTCAGAGACACCGCAGGGGTTTGTTAAAATATTTCACATCTGATTGATCATATCCAACTCTAAACACTGATTCTCTTCTTGTGGTCTTGTTCATGGCATTATTGTTTATTACTTGAAGACTGATTTTTTTCTGTGCCCTTGCTGACAGAGAAGGTCAAGTTTTACCATATTCAAACTAACTCTTCAAACATCCATTGATAAACACTACGATTTCAAGCCCAATTGATTGATGAACCTATCATTAAGCGGCACGAGTTTGTGGTTAAGTCTATCAGATTTCTAACTTCGAGAGGATTCGTTCCTGTTGATCATTGATTATAAATGATTTTGATTTTCTAGGAAGAAGGTCTCAATGCAAAATACAAAATCGATGAAAAGTTTTTTCTGGGTTTCGATAGATTATCATGGAAGGTGTCTTAGATGCGGATAGCCTGGAAATAGCAACAGAGCTAGCAACTGGAGCTGTGCTGGGATGAAATAGATGAAACCTT
Organism: Morbakka virulenta; assembly: GCA_003991215.1. Lineage (NCBI taxonomy): Eukaryota > Metazoa > Cnidaria > Cubozoa > Carybdeida > Carukiidae > Morbakka > Morbakka virulenta. The sequence goes on from RDPX01000228.1 coordinate 89,135, forward strand.
TCAAATGTGAATATTGCAAAGAATATCTAAGGAAAACAGAAGTAGACTCGACGCATGATCAACATTTGAGCCTCTTGTGAAGATGGAGCCCTCCAAAGAATAAACAGAACATTTTAGCAGCTGTTTTGCAATCCTAGGCAATATTTAGAAACCTCTTTTAACCAGTACGACAAACACCAGCTCATCTAAAGCAAATGTCTTTAAGAACTACCCTTCGACATACAAGTTTACTTACTTACTTACTTACTCACCTACAGTTATTTTTCTACAAAGCTACTGTAGATGACTACAGAGAGACCAGGAGGTGGTGCGAGGTGTGGAACAGTGACGCCCCTAGAGGGGGAGAAGTGCACAGTGGGCGTCATCAAATAGGCTGATCCCTAGACATTCGGACGGCTGCAAACCTGGAGAGATAGGGCCTGTGCCCTTCTTCTATCTGTCCCAGTTTGTGCCTGGAGCCACAAACCATTGACCTTCTGGTGCTGTGGTGCCCATTAATCGCTCTGGAGAGTAACTTGCGCAACATATTGGAGTGCGGTCGAGATTTCAGGAACTTGTTGGAGACATCTGGGCTGGAGGTGTGAAACCACATGACACTACTACTACTACTTACTTTCTTACTTACTTACTTACCAATTGTTCAGGATATTGCACACATTATAGGCTCCTGTCCTTTGATGTCTGCTGGGTTCTACCTACGAATCGAAAATGTAGAATTAGCAAAGTACACTCTAAAAGGAATCATTCGAAAGAACCATCCAGAACACGTGTACCGAGTTTCGAGAGATCCAATATACGTTAAAACGATCGACAACTTCGAATATTGATGGAGCCTACCAAGAAAAACCAGATTTACTACTGTGAGACAATACACATAAAACATGTTCAATTACAGAGATAAGCTGTCCATCAGACACCAATTTCAGGAGCAAAGTTCAGGAGAACCTCAACAATTATGGCCCTCTGGTTCGTAACATGTAAATCTTGTATCCAGCTTTGAAATAATTCAGATCGTTGTTTGGTCACTTGGACACGTGACAAAATGACTGAAATTATACTTGAAAGATATGGAGTTTGATGAAAAAGCCATTAATATTCACATCAACAAAATGCAAGCGATAGTAACGAGTGGTACAGTGAAAATTTGTAAAATCTTTTCAAATTTGTAAATGTAAGGTTTCATTGGAGTTATAAATGTTTGACACTATAGGCAAGAACCGAGGGATGGTCCGCTCTAATAGAGCTGCCCAGAACTGGATATGACTGTGTACGAACTTCAGTTATTTTAAATCTTTTTTGCATGATGGAAACCAATTATTTTCAACTTAAAAATGCTAGGAAGAAATAAACTATATCAAAGTTTACTTGGGCCTATCAATTCTCCTGTAGCTTAAGCTATTAGTGATACTCCCCCAGCGTCTCCTGTCTTGCCCAATTTTCACCAGCTACTATATGAAAACTCTAACTCCTAAACATCTCCGTCAAGACCTCTTCACCACATCTTACTTGGGCTTCCTCGCTTTCTCTTCCAATGAGGGTTTCATATCAGGGACTGTCTGGTAATGTTGGATGATGGCTTCCTTAAATTGTGTCCCAGCCATCTCCATCTTCTCATCATAATCTCTTCATCCATAGAGCTCTACTGTGTCCTATGCCAGAGGTAATACAGACAAGTTTACCACCAATTATATCATGATTGGGGAGTTATGTTTGCTTTAAGGACTGCAATTAAATTTTTTTTTATTGCAAAATGAAGCGCTCAAAGTGCAATACACTAAAAAATACTGTTGTCAATTTTAAAAGGCAGCAAGACAGTAAATGAATAGTAAATGAGTTTCCATCAAGACTTTTGCACTGATAATAATGAAAAAGAATCTAAAAAGAATCCAAAAACTCCCGAATGTCAATTTGATAATTTGTAAGAGAATTTGAGTTTCAAAAGTAAAATAAAACATATAGCGAAATAGTTAAAGGGACACTTGGAAAAAAGACAGTTAGCGCCAGATTAATAAGTTAAGGTGATGAGGTGAAAACAGTTTTGAATTAAAACAGCCAACAGGAGGAGGTTTAAGGGTTAGCAGAGAGCTTATCATGGGAAAGTTCATAAGATTTTCTTAAAATAAACGCAGTTTAAGCAAAGAATATACCGCTTCAACTTTTATTTCTCCTGCTAGACAAAGTTATGCTAAAATGTTGATAATCGCTATATTACCACACAGGTCCGTCAAAATAAGCATGTTAAAGGTTGGTGGATAATTACATTCAGTAAGTATCTTAAGTTACAATTAAAAATTTTCATAAACTGGATGAAACTTTTGCAATAGAATAAACTGTTGTTTTGGGCCTGTATTATAAAAACACCTACAGTAACATAAATAAAAAACAAATCCGATATCCTAAAAATAACAGGATATTTAAAAGATATATAAGGCCCCATAAAGTACAAAAGCTTACGAGGCTAAGCTACAGGCGTATACTGTTTTCTCGTTTTCCAAACACATAGTTTCAAAAGTTGGTTAAGCGCAATAGAAATCTTTGCTTTATTAATACTCCGTATGGTTGGTTTTCGGCCTTTTGACTGAGATCAAGTGCAAGAATATTGTTCCTCTTTGGTCGGGTTTTGAGATTTGGGGGCCTGCTTGAACTATTTGTTATCTTAATATGCTCGAACACTGATGCTTGACCAACAAAGAGCAAATGTATTCTAAATGGAGGGACTTGATAAAGTGATTCGTATATCTCGCTGGCTTTGATATGTTTCATGCTTTCTGTTCATCTTTATTTGGTCTGTACCCTCTCTTCAAGTCTTTCTTGGGTAGATGTCTGTGAAAAGCATTATTGGGCTCACTGTTTTCTAGGGGTGCTACCAATGATAGGTTGGTGCAGATACAGATGTCGTCTTTGGAAGAAGCTTGGCTGAATGGAGTAATTAAACCGGTAGTTATACCAGGCCTGACTAATTATTATATACGTGCTTCTGACATCTCCCGAAGTACATAGACATAATTAGGGTAGTTTGTTAGGTGTAATACCAAAGATTTACTTGCCTATAGATTGGCGTTTGATGTCATGGTATAATTAGAGGGTTTTGGTTGATTCCACTGTCTTTCATACCTTCAATAGGAACCAAAGCAAATACATTCTTTGAATCCACCATTGAAGGAATGCTCTCTGTTTTATCCGAGATAAGTTTCTGGTAATTCAAACTTTATTTCAATTAAAGATCAAATTGAACCGTCAAATCGTCTTTTCTTGACAGTTCCGTACACTTAATGGCTTTGTATCTTGTATGGTTCCAAGCTGCGAACGCAATTACAACGGACCATAAAAGCGGAGCCAAGAATCAAATGGTGCAGACGTAAGGAATTACAAGTTGGAGAAAGTTTTAAAAGTGAGGTCAGAGAGAGGCTTGGAGAAGTATTGTCTGTACACTGGGATGTTACAGGAGACAGAATTCGCACAGTGGGTTGTGAAGTGCTCGATTTGATTACTGGTTGGGTAAAGGAGGAGAAGGAAACTTGGTGGTGGAATAAAGAGGTACAGGAAAATATAAAGAAAAAGAAGCAAGTCTTTAAGAGGTGGCACACCATTGGAGGAGAAGAGACCCCTGATGTCTATAGGGAGCCAAAGAGGAGGTCAAGCGAGTGGCAAAAGCGACTGGCAAAAGCGAAAGCAGATGCATTTGGTGATCTGTACAACAACATGGAGACATGTGATGGAATCAAATCTGTTTACAGATTAGCCAAGCAAAGCAACAAGGATGCACAAGACACGTAGCACGTGAAGATGATGAAAGACAAAAACGGTATTATATTGAATTGGGAAAAGGAAATGTTGGAGAGGTGGAAGGGGTTCTTTGAAGATAAAAATGATAGTGGAGAACCCCAAGGAACATTGAGAAAGTGACAGTCCTGTTCAAGAAAGAGACGTCAGTTCCGTTACACGAGAGGAAGTTTAAACAGGCGCTTACTAAAATGAAGAATAGTAAGGCAGTTCGGCCTTGATCACATAACAGTGGAAGCCTGGAAGCATTTGGGAGACTGCGCAATAGAGTTTCTTACAAGTTTTTTTAACATTATTCTCGACACAGAGCAGATTCCGGACGAGTGGAACCAAAGCACACTAGTTCCCACATACAGGAACAAAGGAGATGTTCAGAGCTGGCGCCGAGAAATGAAATCTGACATTGAATGAAAAGAAAAGGAGTGTCAGAGAAGTATGCCCGCGTGGTCCAAGAAATGTACAGAGATTATAAGACAGTCGTCAGATGTGCAGCAGGAAAGACGGAAGCTTTTAATGTAAAAGTAGGATTACACCAGGGGTTGTCTCTAAGTTTACTACTCTTTGCAATAGTAATGGACGTACTAACTGAAGAACGGAGGAGTGATGTACATGGAACATGGTCTCTGCAGACGACATCTTGCTTATTCAATAAGGATAAAGGAGAGGCTGAACAAGAGCTGGATGGATAGCGGCATGCACTGGAGGGACGTGGATTAAAAATAAGCCAAGCAAAGACGAAGTACGTCTGCATAAACAGGAAATATCAGGCACCACCGATCAAAATAGGTGATGATGGACTACCAGACGTAGAGGACTTCACGTACCTCGAGTCCACTATCGAAGTGGAGGTAGTGCTAAAGTAGTGAAGAAATGGATCCAGGAAGGGTGGACTAGCTGACGGAACATGACCGGAATTCTGTGTGATAAAAGTGCCTATTGAGAGCAAAGACAAGCTGTACATGACGGTGGTAAAATCTGCAATGCTGTATGGGCTACAGACCCCCTCTCCGTGCCTTTTCTATCCAGTGTTTTGAGAAAATTGTACGTACTGCAGAATCGTGCGTGCTAAGGTGGTCTCCCAGGGCTACAAGAATGGAGATTATTAGAAATGAGAGGATTGGCGGCACCATCGGGGTATGTGACATTGCAGGAAAACAGGCAGAGGCACGTTTGAGGTCCTTAAGAGAGAAGATCGTCACGTTGAGAAATGTGCGCTTAACATGAAGCTACCAGGGAGGAAAAGACCGGGAAGACGGAAAAGAAGATGGCGAGACTGCAAGAATAATTACATAATTAGGATTGGACTTCAGAGGAGGATGCACATGACAGACGCAAATGGAACTAGTCAATTCGCTGTGAGAACCACTAAAACGAAAGCGCCGAAAGGAAATAATTTCACCCTAAGCAAGGCTTTTGAAGCCATTTTAGAGATCATTGGAGGAGAAAGATGCGTGAGGACAGGTTGAGGTGGTTTGGTTATATGAAGCGGAGAGACGAAGAGTATGCTAGACGAAGAGCGATAGAGAAGGTTGGGGGTACCCGGTACGAGACGGAGGGAGATTGCCGAAGAGATGGTACGATTGCGTGAAGGAAGAAAAGCGAACGATGAAAGTGAAGCGCTACGCCGTGTTGAATCGTGCCCTGTGGAGAAGAAAGATTCGCTGTGGGAAATCCTGAACTGAGAGAAGCCAAAAGTAAAAGAGGAATTCTGGAGACGTTTTGAACCGCGAACTTCTTAATCTATTGATTTAACCACTCAGCCACTAATGGTCTTAAGTAGTAAATTTATGTAGGTATGATTAATCTTGTAAAGTGGTATTCCAAGAGTTTGTTGACACCAGTGATTCAGCTAGTGATAAGAATTTGCGGTGAAAACGAAAGGTGTAACAAGGCTAAATTCATGTGTTACGTATATGTTAAAGTTGAAATACGTCTACCAATGCAAAAGATAGGAATTTTTCTTGGTTTCCATGAAAAGCACTACAATAAATATCAGTTTATTTTTGAAATCCCTATCTAGCCCAAATTGAATTAAGATGATTCACAAAAAACTCAAATACACGTCACTATATAACAATTGGCATTGTGATACCCATTCCGAAGTAACAGCTAAAGACCGCGTTTGAAGCTAATGAAGTGTGCATGGTTTTCATCCAGCCGGCGACAGATTCCCCGTGGTGTTTAGTTTCTGGGTGTGCGACTTTGGAACTTCACAAAAATGAAAGCCATTAGTTGGCGTCAGGAAGGGCATCCGGTCAAGAAATTCCTCACTGCTGAATCCAAGTCGCTGTGAAGGGCACCGTCTGAGGCCCAGTTACTGGGGAAAATGACGTTAAAACAACAAGAAGAAAGGTTTGTTAAGTTCGATGGTCAAAGGTAACACCATTTGGGCTGTTGACAAAAATGTACCCAAAGCCCAATATGTCAAGGAAAGCTTTTTTTTCTCATCTGAAGAACACAACGTTGTAAATTTCATTGACCTAGTTATTAATACCAGGTCGTTTTCTTCCACACGTATAGGATAAAATAGCGGGGCAAATCAAGGCGTTTTATTCATTGGTGTATGCTCATGTCAAAAAGATCACATATCTCTTTCTTATTATTACTTAAATTTATATTGTCTCAAACGTTCTACTCATAGTAACTTCACACAGGTCAGTGGTGGACTGTTTCACGTTTACTCTCTTTTTCCTACTCCCACTGAGGTTTCATATTACCCTCATTTTTGTGGTAGAATCTCGGGTGTACCTACATTTGTGCATTTGGCCTTGGTTGGGCAGTAACAATCAAACTTCAATCCTACACAGGGTATTCAAGTTGGCAACGACTGAACTTGGAAGAAAAGAGCCAAACCAACTTTAAAGCCGATTCAAGTCAATTGTGAATTGTTTCTTAGTTGATCTGTCTTTAGGTTTTTCACTAAAATTAACCAAAAAAATCCTTATATCTGTTAAAATAGGGGCCTCAGTACTTTGCAAAGGAGCATCAAGGCTATGAGCAAGGGAAAAAACCTCAGTATCATTCAATACAAGCAAGGGGTCAGAGCCAATCCTGACGGCAAATAGTGTAACATTTTCACAGAAGCATTAACTAGTATAATGTTTAATTAAAAAACGCCAAATAACATGGAAATTAAGGAAGGAAGATTTTGGTTTTGGATAAATGAATTCTAAGGGACAAAGGACGCTTCTTACCGTTGAATATGCAATTTAAACCATGGTCCTTGTGGTACAAAGCTTTTTTTGATAGGAAATGGTTGGAACGGGATCCCAAAACGAGAAAACCCAAGAATTTATTCCATTACGGAAGACAAAAGACGGCCAGCGTGCTACCTTTGGTAATTGAATGTCTTCGGTAATTGAGGTTTCCACAACAACCAGAAAGAAAGTGTGTTGAAGTATTGGTACCATTGTTTTGGAGCCACAGAGGTAAATGAAACGAAGCGGTGAACCAATAAACGTATATATCCTCAGCAGGCCAATGGAAAAATAAACGAGGATTTGAAAAATAATATATTTGAAGTAACGTAGAAATCAGGGTAAGAATGGGTTAGGATGAGACACGCCCATGGAGTTGGCAGACCTGGATGAGCTTACCAATAAAAAAAATGACAGCCAAAAGTTGGTCTGAAAAGGAGTTGTAAGATAACAGTAGGATAATAATAATGGCTAAATGGGTCATTCACTCATGGTTATATTGGAAATTTAATTAATTTGTAACCGAAACATTGCCAACGAAGTATTAGTAAGACAGTTTCTGTGAGCAAATAGTCACTTTCACATTTTCATGCACAAGCTGGCAAATTGACTACTAATAGTTTCTGTCGGTGAATTGATAAAAAATCTACCTAGTTCAAATTTTTGAGATATGATCAGTGCGCACTTGGACCCTCGAATAGTACTCAGTTCAAGAAAAACAGGCCCGAAACTTGAGGAGTCTCAGTCTGAAACGGAAACTGCACGTCTTTTACTTCAGGAAACTTTTCTGTTTACACCTGGGTGGTCATTTATTGTTTAGCAGAGCTGAATGCCAGTCAATGTGACTTGAAATAGCAAGAAACAGATGCAGTGTTTCTCTTTAGTATTTTAGATTAAGAGAAAACGGCTCGCAAATGTACAAATCATCCCGACAGGTTCTGTTATATATTTGGCAATGTGATCCTTCCTGGTCGCCTTGCAAAACTAACTGATTTTGTAAAGAACCCATATCATGCTTACTTTGGAGTTAAGCTTCGAGACCATGGCAAGCTATTTGCACCCCATGCTAGCTGCAAAACTTATCTTGAGAACTTGCCTGATTGGAGAAATAACAGAAGGAAAAATATCACATACGCTGTTCCTATGGTGTGGAGAGAGGGTAAAGATCATGTGAGAGACTGCTATTTTTGCATGACTAATCTTCAAGGAATCGATCTCAAGAACAAGCATTGTGTTCAGTATCCTGATGCACTGTCTGCCAGAAGACCAGTCTCTCATGGTGCACACCTACCTGTTCCCGAGTCAGATGTTGCAGTGCTAACCCTGAACTGGAATCTGATAACACATGTGACAGAACAGAGGGTGAAGAATACAATCCAGAGGAGAATGACCGACCAGCGCCTCTAACACAAGCATATCTCAACAACCTGACACAAGCACTAAACCTATCGAAGGAATCAGCACAGCTTCTGGGTTCTGGTCTACGAGAGAACAAGTCGCTGGCACCTGGAACAACATTCTAGTAATATCAAGGGGTGAAAGAGAATTTAGACAATTCTTCACAACCCAGAAGGACTCGTCATTGGTTTACTACAACCACATTGCTGATTTGATGAAATTAATGGGGATGGGCTATGCTGCTACAGAATGGAGACTTTTCATCGACTCGTCCAGAGGTCTCAGAGCAGTTCTCCTTTACAATGTAAATAAATACTCTTCCAGTCCAATTGGTCATTCTGTGCAAATGAACGACACTCACGACAACATGGATCAGTTGCTGTCTGATCTGAATTATTGTGACAATGATTGGTTAATGTGTGGAGATCTTAAGGTTGGTGGGTTGGTTTTAGGATTACAGGGATGATGGGGGTACCCAAAGTGTCCATGGTTTCTGTGTTCGTGGGACACCCAGGTTGATGATCAAAGTTATATCAGACAAGAATGGCCACCAAGACAAGGGTTGATACCTGAATAGCACAACGTTCAGTCTCGCCCTCTCCTTGACAATATATTACTTCCGCCCTTGCATATCACACTGGAACTTATGAAGAACTTTATGAAGGTAATGGACAGGGAAGGCAGAGGATTTACTCTTCTTCGGCAGACGTTTCCTCGGATAACCTTTGAAAACCTTAAGGGTGACATTTTTATGGACCTTAGAAACGGGAACTCATGAAGGACTGTCTGTTTGGCTGTCGCGTAAGTCAGTAATTACCTTTCTTGGAAACAACCAGAGTGTAGAATGAAGGATGTCGACGCATTTTCAAAAATTAGGGGCTCCGATGTCAGTCAAAATACACTCTCTACAATTCCACTTAGGTTATTTCCCTCAGAATTGTGGAGACTCAAGTGAGGAATAGGGAGAGCATTTCCACCAGGACATTCGTGTCATGGAAGCCTACTGTTGGTGTTTGGAAGGAAACGCGGTGGCCACCAAGCACAGGAGAAAGTCTCTAAAAAGGCTTTCATCCATAATTAGCTTTTGCGTAATGTATAATATTTTATTTCTGATGTTTGTTAGATAAAATGGATGCTTATTGTGAAGCACTTAATCCAAAATTGACGGTAATAAATAGCACTAAAGCACTAATAACAACGGTTTTACAACCTCGCATCTTAAAAATGTGACTTGATTGGACAAAATGAGTATGATTTTTGGATTATGCATAGCAAACTACCCTAGAATCAGCTATCACAAGCTCGACCTTTAAAACTTCAGAGGCCTGTGTAATCAAGTAGATATCTACGTGTATAACAAAAAACGTCGTGAGGGCACAATAATACCTTGGTATTCGGAATCAGTATTACCTAAAAGTCAAACATTATAAACTGGGTGATGAAATTGAAAATTCCAGTAACGTAACACATGGTAGAAGCTACTTGAGCTTCAGGTTTCTGTGGTTTCTTTTGTTTACCTACTTTTCATTCTGGTGGCCGTCAGTTTATTGAATGAATAACGTTGAGCAGACGCAGGGGCTGTTATGGTAATGCTCTAAAATATGAACACACACAGATATATACACACCTGCAGATCGAACTATATTCGGTTCTCAACTTTTGAGTTGTTGTGAACTCTTAGGATTTGGGAGGGTTCCAGTAGCTCTTAGTAGCTCCTATTGCTCTTAGTAAATCTATGGCTTCTGAGTATGCGCATGCCTAGCAATGTCCCACTTTATTGTCTTAATAGAAGTGTTTGTACGGAATGCAAACATTCAGAGGTTCCAATCCTCACTGATTGTAAGTAGGTATGTCGGTAGTTATGTGTGTAGGTAGTTATGTATATATGTATGTATGTATGCATATATGCATGTATGCATATATGCATGTATGCATGTATGCAAGTATGCATGTATGTATGTATGTATGGGGTTGAATGAATTGGATGGATTAGATTGGATGTATGGATGTATGGATGGATATATGGGAGGATGGATGGATGGATGGTTGGAAGGATGGATAGATGGGTGTAAGGATGGAAGATGGGCGGATCTAGCTAGCTAACTATCTAGGTATGTATGTATGTATGTATGTATGTATGTATGTATGTATGTATGTATGTATGTATCGATCTATCTATCTATCCATCTATCTATCCATCTATCTATCTATCTATGTATGTATGTATGTATGTATGTATGTATGTATGTATGTATGTATGTATGTATGTATGTATGTATGTATGTATGTATGTATGTATGTATGTATGTATGTATGTATGTATGTATGTATGTATGTATGTATGTATGTATGTATGTATGTATGTATGTATGTATGTATGTATGTATGTATGTATGTATGTATGTATGTATGTATGTATGTATGTATGTATGTATGTATGTATGTATGTATGTATGTATGTATGTATGTATGTATGTATGTATGTATGTATGTATGTATGTATGTATGTATGTATGTATGTATGTATGTATGTATGTATGTATGTATGTATGTATGTATGTATGTATGTATGTATGTATGTATGTATGTATGTATGTATGTATGTATGTATGTATGTATGTATGTATGTATGTATGTATGTATGTATGTATGTATGTATGTATGTATGTATGTATGTATGTATGTATGTATGTATGTATGTATGTATGTATGTATGTATGTATGTATGTATGTATGTATGTATGTATGTATGTATGTATGTATGTATGTATGTATGTATGTATGTATGTATGTATGTATGTATGTATGTATGTATGTATGTATGTATGTATGTATGTATGTATGTATGTATGTATGTATGTATGTATGTATGTATGTATGTATGTATGTATGTATGTATGTATGTATGTATGTATGTATGTATGTATGTATGTATGTATGTATGTATGTATGTATGTATGTATGTATGTATGTATGTATGTATGTATGTATGTATGTATGTATGTATGTATGTATGTATGTATGTATGTATGTATGTATGTATGTATGTATGTATGTATGTATGTATGTATGTATGTATGTATGTATGTATGTATGTATGTATGTATGTATGTATGTATGTATGTATGTATGTATGTATGTATGTATGTATGTATGTATGTATGTATGTATGTATGTATGTATGTATGTATGTATGTATGTATGTATGTATGTATGTATGTATGTATGTATGTATGTATGTATGTATGTATGTATGTATGTATGTATGTATGTATGTATGTATGTATGTATGTATGTATGTATGTATGTATGTATGTATGTATGTATGTATGTATGTATGTATGTATGTATGTATGTATGTATGTATGTATGTATGTATGTATGTATGTATGTATGTATGTATGTATGTATGTATGTATGTATGTATGTATGTATGTATGTATGTATGTATGTATGTATGTATGTATGTATGTATGTATGTATGTATGTATGTATGTATGTATGTATGTATGTATGTATGTATGTATGTATGTATGTATGTATGTATGTATGTATGTATGTATGTATGTATGTATGTATGTATGTATGTATGTATGTATGTATGTATGTATGTATGTATGTATGTATGTATGTATGTATGTATGTATGTATGTATGTATGTATGTATGTATGTATGTATGTATGTATGTATGTATGTATGTATGTATGTATGTATGTATGTATGTATGTATGTATGTATGTATGTATGTATGTATGTATGTATGTATGTATGTATGTATGTATGTATGTATGTATGTATGTATGTATGTATGTATGTATGTATGTATGTATGTATGTATGNNGGACCAAATGAATTTCTCAGGTTGTGGTTGGGATAGATTCAAAAACATTATCTTTGAGAAGGGGGCTGACACATTATGGTATGAAAGTGATCAAGCACCGGGACTAGTTTAGTGATAACTGTGATGAAGTGAATGCCCTCTTTAATGAAAAGAGAAGAGCCCACAAAAAATTTCTCAGCTCTTCATCTTCAAAGAGGTTACTTTATGCTTCCAATTTTCATAATGTGAAAACGAGTATTCAGCGGAGGTTGCGCCAAATTAAGAATATGTGGTAGTCAGATCTGTCTGGACAAATGCAGTTGACTTTCATCAGGAAAGACATGAAAATGTTCTATGACTTGTTATACCAGGCGTTTGGTCTAAGGCCTTCCTTGATCACATCACTTTTGACAAAGGATGAGACCACCTTACTGAAGATTCCTGATAAAATAATGGGAAGCTGGTTTGAGCATATCCAGGATCTCTTTTACAACCCTTCTGTTGTGAATGATACTGCAGTGGATAGTGTTCCACAGCGAGATTTGCACCCCGAGCTAGATATTGAGCCATCTCTCATAGAGGTTATTGGAAGCATTAAACAAATTAACACAGGAAAAGCACCAGGCCTCGATGGCATTCCAGTTGAATTGCTGGTTCATGGTGGTGTAAACGTTTACAGGGCAGTACACCCTCAGCTTACGTCTGTTTGGAATAATAATCCTATTGCTCAGGACTGGATTGATGCCATTTTAGTCACTCTGGACAAAGAGAAAGGCAAGAAGTCAATTTGTGATAGTCGTCGTGGAATTTCATTGCTTGAAGTTGTTGGAAAGGTATTTGCGAAACTGCTTTTGAATCGGTTAGAGATATATGTTTGCAAGGACGTTATTCCAGAGTGTCAGTCTGTTTTTCGTGCTGGGCGTGAAACTGTAAACATGATTTTCTCCCCAGGCAGCTCATTGAGAAATGTATAGAGGAACGTCTCTCTCTGTCAAGTATTTGTAGACTTAACCAAGGCTTTTGACACTGTTCATGATGCTCTCTGGAAGGTGCTTGGCAAATATGGTTGCACGCCTGTATTTGTTGATAAAATCAGACAGTTAGATCATTCTATAAAAGCTCGTGTAAATTTTAATGGTCAATTAACAGAAGAAACTGCTATTGACAATGGAGTAAAACAGGGGATAATTCTTGCCACAACTCTGTTTTCACTGTATTTGACTGCGGTCCTGTGGTATGCTTTTCATGACTGTGGCATAGGAGTTTATTTCGGATTTAGAACAACTGGTAAAGTATTCAACTAAGCGAAGACTCTTGTAAGGGAAAGTTTGGTTAGGGAGCTCCTGTATGCTTATGATGTCAATCTTGTTTCTTACTCTCCTGGTACATTCTGTGTTGGATCGCTTTCCTGATGCATGTACTCGCTTTGGTTTAACAATCAGCATTGATAAAACCAAGGTAGTGTACACCTGATGACCTTTATGTAGAGCCTGACATTTTTGTTAATGGAAAAAAGCTTGAAGTTGTCAAGCATTTTGTTTACCTGGGCAGTGCTCTTTCAAATGATGGCTCTCCGGATTTGGAAATCAATAGCAGGATCAACAAAACTTCAGGTTTTTTTTGCAAATTAGAAGACAGAGTTTGGTCTGATAGTGATCTCACTCTAAAAGCCAAACTTTCTGTATACATTACCTGTTTACCGGGCACTCTTTTGTATGCCTCAGACGCATGGACTCTGTATCAGTCACAAATCAAGCTGCTTGAGAGACTTCGCCATCATTGTCTCGGCACATTCTTGGAATCAAGTGGGAGAGTCGTACCCCCGACACTACTGTGTTGAACAAAGTAAAAACTAGATGCGCAGGGTTGGCCACTTGATACGAATGGACGACTGCAGGCTACCCAAGCAACTTTTATATGGTGAAATGTCATCTGGAAAAAGACTCCAGTATAAGCCACGAAAAAGGTTTAAGGGCAATGATAAGGAGAACCTGAAGCATATGAAGACAGCTGGGAGGCATTAACTTCTGCTCGTGAGCATTTGAGAGGTTTAATCTTCCAAGCTGCTAAGTTGTATTAGGAGCACAGAGTTTCTCGTGTTAAACTAAGGAGAATCTGCGGGACGCATGAGCCTTTACCACTTGATTGTGGTCTTCTTTGCCCTTGTAAAGTGTGTGGTCGGTCTCTGTTGTCTAACGCAGGACGGGTAAATCACCAGAAGACTCATCAGACCACTAGAGCCACAATCACATCTTTTGTGGCCCTTACTAATGCTACTTCTGAATCTTCCATTTACTCACGTCAATCCTGCCGCAAAATCTGCAAATAATCTGGTGGACTCATACGACACCTCTAGATTGATGGAGATGAATATCCCACTGTTGCCACCCCGAGGGATCAGTTGGAATGCTACGTCTGCCACAAACTGTTTAAGTCGCTTGCAGGTCTCAATGGCCATTTAAGACTTAAGGGCGAAAAGAGCAGGTAGAAGAACGAAATCAAGGAATGGCACTCTATCCACCTATCCATCCACCTATCTATCTATCTATCTATCTATCTATCTATCTATCTATCTATCTATCTATCTATCTATCTATCTATCTATCTATCCATCTATCTATCTATCTATCTATCTATCTATCTTTCTACCCACCTATCCATCTATCTATATGTAAATATATAAATATAAATAAAAATATACAGATAAATATATATATATATAAAATGTAAGATAGAAAAAGAAGTCGTTGACTCTGGTAAAAGATCAATATTTCTCCCTGCTTATCTAAAGTTTGAACTATGAATAAAATGGGTATGAAACGTATGGGTAAAAGAAATCCAATATGGTAAGCCATAGCAAAAATTTTTGATTACTAAGGTTGTATATGCAATACATTCTACAGTTATTTAATCTCGACACGAGGAATTTGCATTCGACCACAGAAGCACAACGTTCCCTTTCNATATATATATATATAATGTAAGATAGAAAAAGAAGTCGTTGACTCTGGTAAAAGATCAATATTTCTCCCTGCTTATCTAAAGATTGAACTATGAATAAAATGGGTATGAAACTTATGGGTAAAAAAAATCCTATATGGTAAGCCATAGCAAAAATTTTTGATTACGAAGGTTGTATATGCAATACATTCTACAGCTATTTAATCTCGACACGAGAAATTTGCATTCGACCACAGAAGCACAACGTTCCCTTTCTGCATCTATTTTATGCGAAGGCAGAAAAAATAATAAGAAACGAAATAATGTCTCATGTATTTCACCTGGCAGAAAGCAATTAACAAACTGATATGTGGCGTTGCATTTGATGTGGTCTGGGTGTGTACACTCCACTAATGTCGAATATCAAAAAAACATTTCTTTCCTTTCCTTACTAAGGAAGCTGCCGACCCGTCATCGCACGAGAAAAAAAACAAATAAATAATACCCACGTAGCAAATGGCTGGTGAAAAACTAATATGTTTCGACGCCTCTGATTTGCTAGCATGGTACTCGATATAACACGTTTCATTTCGCTGAAACTGGAGAAATTCTGGAATGCGGTTGTTAGCGATTTGGCTCACGGTGGTATTACATAATCGGCTTACAATGCGTAAGATTACCATTACGAAGGCAAAAATAATTCAATACTAAAAGCAACTCACAAAATTACCAATAAAGAGCAAGCTTTTTACTACTTGCAGTATAAATACAGAAAAAATCAATCTTTTAAATCTTTTATTCCAAGCTTTATGCATAATATAAAGTAGGGAAGTATTTTTATTAATGATAGAAGCTACCCTGCGGTCCAACTACTTAAATCCACTAAGTAATACTCAGTGTACCTAAAAACCTGCTTCTAATCATGTGGAAACAAACTTCTCAGCCATGGGCGCATTTGGTACTGTGCTCCATCGTACGTTGCAAAATACTCATCTTTGCCCGGATGTTGCACCTACAACGGAAAAGTCATAACAGTGGCAGTTTTACAAAGAGCATTCATGTATTCTTTTTACATCTTGTTCAGACGTTCGGATAAATACCTTTAATCAGTCTTACGATGAACATGTCTTTCTGACCGATACATAATGAAAATTATAGTAGTTCAATGGCATATTAATTAAAATGAAAAAAAGGGAAAATAACATGTATCTATCTCATCGGGTACGTTTTGTTGCTGAAGGACGAGTCATATGTGTTACTGTTTCAAAGGTGGAAATATACTGAGAGAAAAAATTCTGATTTCACTTCGTAACAGCGGGAGCAGCGAAATACTTACAAACCTAACTGTATGTGCAGTCAAGCGCTAAATAATTTCGTTTCGTGGCTGAAATGGAATAAACATTAATATACACGTTTATAAACTAAACATGTGTATTAATGTAAGAGGTGATTCATACTATTTGCTATTTGCTACTGGAAATAGCCAACTGCACATTACTCTATCAAAATTGCTCACTAAATGTGATTCTCATTCATACATGCGTGTATTTAGTACTAATAAAGCAACATATCTTCTAAAGATATGTTGCATGTGTGTGTTTAAGTGTTAAATATCCATAGTATTTTTGCATAGTGCTACTGCAAATTATCGTATGTCGAACGCCATACATTTGCAATTCCCATGCACTGACGTACTTCTGTACACTATAAAAAACTCACAAGCTAATGGAGAAAACGTACGGTCACATAATTTGATAACAACAACTGGTGGGGTCAAATTGCCCTGCCAGTCTTATTTACATTCTGGCTATAATTTTGGGCTCCATAAATGTTATTGCTGGATTCTTCTGATTCTAATAGTACAGAATTATTGTCTATTTTGGGGGGATTTTTTTTTTCGGAATTGTTAAGCTTGACAAAGTACGATTTGCCGAAAAAATCTGGCGATATACTAGTCGAATGACTAATATATGACGAATTGCCACAGTTTACATATTTAAATCCTTTAAATCTGAAACTTACAAAGTTTGTGCCAGCAAAGTTGCTCTTTCTTTACAGCATACCCGAGAGGGTTTTGCTGGACAGGACCAGGTTTTACCATTGTTTACAAACTGTCACAGCTGACAACTTCCTTGGCTACCCTTGTTTTGATTTGGTTGGCCAGGTTTGTTTACATTCTGGCTATAAGTTTAGGGTCCAAAAATGTTAATTGCAGAGATCCCTCTGCTTTAATGATATAGTTCATTGGTTAGAACTTTTTGAGCGATTTTTAAATTCATTTTTGAGGCCAAAGTAGCATGATTTGTTAACATCACGCTACCTTGGCCTCAAAAATCGTTAACAAATTTGTTTACATAATTCACATTTTTACTACTTCTATCTTGTTGTGTCTTCAAGCCTACAATCCAAAGCTGATAAAAAACAAGTGAATGCTAAGTGAAATATTTAAAAGATAATTAAAAAGTAAACTAATAAAAGAAGTAATAAACAAAGAATTATTAATGATAGTTCAATGTGCTTAGGCGAAACCGTTTCTAGCTTATGTGAATTGTTGGGTCTATCATACCATCTTTGGTCACAATACTGATTACTATTTCTTTCCATTTCTTGTTAAAGTCGTCTTTGCCTACAAGAACTGCTGTAATACCAATGATGCTATTCTTACGATTAGAACTGAACCCAAATATTGAAATTTTTTGCCTGGCACTTAAAAGAAATTTCTCTCAATGAATTCTTGCTCAGCACTTTCAGTTGGTAACGGAAAATGACGACTACTCTGATGACAAGGTCCGAAAATTTTGAGTACAGTAAGTTTCCTACAACTGTGGCCAGTTACCTTGTGGTAAAAAGCCTTCTTTTCAAGAACTAACGTTCAAAACAACAGGGCCAGATTTTTAAGGGATAAAAGAAGACAACGGCGTGATATCTCTTGGTAACGGTCACTGTGTATCAACTGTTGGGTCGGTGTCAATAATTAGCAATAAAATAGGTTTTGATTTCTAAACTTTGACAAGGAATTGCTAAATCTGAATTAAACTGCAAGAGATTGGAAGGGTAAGTGTTGCTGGGGAGTCAAGTAATGGGATAAATATCGATATAGATAATCACTACCAGGTACAAAGTTTTGCACTAAACGCTGCAACAGCAGGTATCATCCTTGCAACACCAAGCAAGAGTATATTTACCTAAAACTACCAATCAAATCGCTTTTATAAGCCATACCATTAGGAGGAGGATCACTTTAGCTTTGGTTTCGACATTTTGTAAAGAAATGCGTTTTGATAGGATCATTTATAATAATGTAGTCTAAAATATGTTGTCCTCCGTGTACGTTTCAAGAAGGGAATATCAATTAGGATATCCACAAACAGCTTAGTATTTAACCACAATAATTAGTTCCAACATCAAAGAACCACTTTCCAGTGGTTCTTTGATAATAACTAATAACAGCAAAGGATGCAACTGAGGTATGCAAAAATGGAGTCTACATAAGATTGCTTTTCGTGAGAGGTGGGTCATAAGGTTAGTACTGCAGGTTGTGTGTGTGATCTTTTCACATATTTAGATCTTTAATTAAAATAAAGCATTACCTTTACTATACGTGGACAAATGAGTGGGAGCAATGAAGGGAAACAGCATGAAGAATAATTGTAGCCGACTGTTATTTAGAAAATGCAGATGCTCTTCCTGATAAATTTTTATCGTTGCAGTAACAAGATGGATATGAAAATTTGAAAAAACCTTACGCACCTCCACATTCATGACCACTTCTATATTTTCTTCTACAACATAAGTTGTTTGTACATCTGGGCGATCCCTTGTATCAACAAGTACTGAATAATTGGGAATGTTTCGCCAACGCTAAAGAATATCGAGTGAAAAATAGTCCGTAAAAATAAATCCAAGCCATTCTCATACCACGAGATAAATATTGTATGTATACTGGATATAATTATGTTGGAAACATAAGTTTCGGAAGCCCCGCAAGAAAACAATAACCGCAACAAAACACTTCCCAGTTCAACGTATTTAAGCCTCCTTGGCTTCAGATCGCTTATAATACGAAGCCTAAAAAGGGCAAGTCTCATTTTATTGGCCTGGGAGCTTGATTTCACATTTTTCTTCAAATGGAAGATAGCAGCAAGAAGTCTAACTTGTATACGAGTCTTGGGGTGAACGAATTGAGGTATGGGGGTTCAACGTCAACCTCTGGGAATGAAAAACCCTGCTTTGCATAGTCCGCGGGTCGCCCTTTCGCAAGGCGTACTACCCGGATAGCCACCTGTTCTTGAGTTACAGTGCCTTCATCCTGTTAAGCCGTCCTGCCTGGGCGCATGAACTTCCTTGACGAGGCCACTAACCAGGGATCGCTACTAACTAGCTTGTGAGCAAGTTTGTAACCAAATGCTGGGTACACGAACAATAACTGTGGTTGGCGTCAGTAAGGGCATCCGGTCGTAGAAAACAGGCCAAACTAAAATCATACGGAACAAAGACTTAACAAAAACCGCCAATACCACTAGCCAGCATGGTGGTGCTGGTCACCATGCTACTGCTAGGCAACAAAGGAAGACAGGGGGAGGCAGAAAAAGTGAGAATGACGTGAGAAAAGGAAAGCAAAGGAGGGACAATTGAGGACTGGTACACTAAACATTGGGCCAACAAATGGAAAAGGAAGGGAAATCGCAGACCAAAACTAAATGTAGTTAGTGCAAAACGACGACAAGCGAAGTGTCCATAGGAAGAGACAGAAGAATTTTTGGAGGGGCATGGATACAATCATCATGATAATACCAAGCGGAGAGAGAAGTGGAATCGTAGCGGATCTTAATGGAAATGTCAGAGAAGGGAACAGAGGTGACGAAGATGTTATGGGAAGGAATGGTTACGGCAGGAGAAATGCAGTAGGACTGGGGATAATTCATTTTGCAAAGAGAGTGGAGATGGAAGTGTTGAACACCTATTTCAAGAAAAGAGAAGAGCGCAAAGTAACCTGAAATAGTGGGGAAAGAAACATGCAAGACAACAGTAAAACCAAGAATGAAGTGGTGGAGACTGAGAGCTCCTGAACGCACGAGAATCTTGAATTGCGAGCTATCAGAAATGGTCAGATCAGAAACAGATGTTTTGCCAACTGGTCGCAAATTGCGGAGAAAATACGAGAAACAGCTAAGACAGTACTGGAAGTGACTAGAGGGGACCCAGCCAAATGACAAAGATACGTTGTGGTGGAATGATGTCGTGGAGAAAAGAATAAAAAAAAGAACGAGGCAAAGAAAAGGTATGATCATTCAAGCAGCGAGAATGGTAAAAAAGAATACAATGAAAATCGAAAGGAAGCTGAACGCGAATAAGCTGGGGGGAAAGAAGAAGCATTCAGTGATTCAGTACAAAAGCGGGTGAAAAAAACCGGTAGAGGATAGCGAATCAAAAGGACAAAGCACAGAAGGATATTCAGCATGTCGGAGTCATCAAAAGCATAGATAGAAGGCTACTTACAAGAGAAGAAGTATTATAACGGTGGAAAAACTACTTCGAAAGTCTCATGAACACAAAAAATCCAAGAGAGCCAAGGGGCAAGGAAATAGGGAGGATGGACACAAATAAAGTTAAAGAGGCATTTAATAGAATGAAAAATGGAAAAGCAGCAGGCCTTGACAATATGTCCATTGAAGCCTAGCAATGTCTTGGTATACAGGGTTTAGAAGTACTTACGAACCCCTTCAACCAGACCCCTGCATACAAAAGGATGCCAGATGAAAGGAGGAGACGTGTGCTCATTCCTGTGTACAAGAACACAGGAATGAGTGTGGCAATCACAGAGGAATCAAGCCGATGTATTATGCAATGAAACCGTGGGAAAGATTGTTGGAGCCAAGGCTGCGATACGAGGTCAGAATCTGCGAGCAAAATTATGGCTTTGGCCAGGAAAAAGCAGAACAGATGCGACACAGACTCTGCGTACGCTTATGAAGGTGTATAGGGAAGGAAAAAGGGGAACTGCATTGTGTGTTTGTCGACCTGGAGAAAGCTTAAGATAGGGTTCCGAGAGAAGAATTACGACATTACATAAGGAACTCGGAAGCAGCAGAAAAGTATGTAAACCTGGTGCTAGACAAGTACAAGAACAGCATGACTGCCATGCAAAGTGCCACGGGAAAAACTAAAGGGTTTAAAGTCAAAGTCGGTCTACACCAAAGTTCAGCTCTAAGCTCCTTCCTATTTTCCATAATGAAGGGCAGTATAATGGAAGAGGTAAGAAAAGAGGTGCCCTAGGGCATGTTGCCTGAGGTAAAACATTATGCTCTGCAACGAGACAAGAAATGAGGCGAAGGAACCGCTAGAAATGTGGCACGACGACTTGGACAAAAGAGGAATGAAAGTAAGTAGAGCGAAAACAAAATACTTGAATGGGAGAGAAGAGGATGAAATAAGAAATGAGAGTAACGGAAGTAAAAAAGTTGGAAGACTGTAAATACACAGGCTTCACAGTGCAGAGCGATAGCGACTGCATCAGAGAGGTGAATAAGCGAGTACAGAGTACAGGAAGGATGGAACGGATGAAAGAAAGTAACGGGAGTAACGGTCTGCAGACTAACGAAAACGAGACTGCTATATTGATGACGTGTAGACACAATCACAATAAATAAATAAAGGTAACAGAAAAAACCCCATAAGTTTAAATGGGTTGAGCTGTCTAAGAAAAAATTTAACCTGTGAATCAAGAATTCACGAATAATCACAGTAAACATACCTTATTTTGCCAGTAAAAAAGTACTCAAAACAAACTATATTGTGTCACAAACATGGTATTTGAATCCGAAGTCAAACTATACAAGTACGTGATCTCAAGGTGAACTCCTATTCGGGGTCACGGCCCTTGAAAAAAGATAATAAGATGGCTAGAAGAAAACACGACTGAATCTACATTTTAACTCGAACCCCTGTTCCTCAAAGTCGACAACATATAGAAAACTAGATTTTCCACCCCACATTACCCCCTTATCAGTACCCTGAGTAATTATCTGGTTTTCTGCTAAAATAATAATTCTTCCTAAAGACCTTGCATGTAAAATACACGCGGGTGAACTAATTTTCTTTTACTATGTCTGAAAACTATGTGAGTAAAGTTCTCTTACTCCGGCAACTGTACCCGTATAATATTAACACAATAATTAATCAGTCACAATGGTTTTTGTCGTAAGGCTATATATTCAATAAAGAAAAACTAATCGTCTTGAAAGTCAGAAAAGAAAAACTTCGTACGTTCCTGTGGAAGGCCCTCGTAGCTGATTCTATCGTAAGGAAAGATTTATTGACGAAAAACATACCGGATCCCTGTGATTTGCATTAATCCAAAAGTCTGGGGCCTAAAAACAGAGAAATAAAACTCCTTTAACATTGTTGAGAATTTCCCAGTGCACATGAAAGGCCTCCCTACCCAGTATGATTATTAATTTATAGTTTTGCTGAATATCTATTTGTAAGGGGCCAAATATTTAACTTCGTCACTGTTGTANCAATGGTTTTGTTAATGAGCACTATTTACGTATAGTAAGAGTAATACGTAAAAGTGTTAAGCAAAAAATCTACAGGTTGCATGTGTCTCAACGAAATGATTTTATAACTTACGGACGTAAATGTCTCTGACAATCACTCTTTTTCGTAAGGCTATATATTCAATAAAGAAAAACTAATCGTCTTGAAAGTCAGAAAAGAAAAACTTCGTACGTTCCTGTGGAAGGCCCCCGTAGCTGATTCTATCGTAAGGAAAGATTTATTGACGAAAAACATACCGGATCCCTGTGATTTGCATTAATCCAAAAGTCTGGGGCCTAAAAACAGAGAAATAAAACTCCTTTAACATTGTTGAGAATTTCCCAGTGCACATAAAAGGCCTCCCTACCCAGTATGATTATTAATTTATAGTTTTGCTGAATATCTATTTGTAAGGGGCCAAATATTTAACTTCGTCACTGTTGTAACTGAGCATTTGTATAATTGTATTTGTGCCCTTCTATGTAACTAGAATTGACGTCAAGCTTTTGTAATAGAATCCGTTAATGGTTAAGTATCAAGGTTTCTGTTTGTGGAGATGTGCACGTAAAATAAAAAAATGCAAATGTATGTATTCTAAGTTGAGTTGAGAACCGGTGAGAGCTAGAGGTTTCAAAGGAAAATAGCTACATCATAAAAAATGGGTTTTCTTTTCGAGTATTTCTTTCATTCACGGGTATATGCTACCAAGTTACGAACTAGTGAAATTTGGGTTACACTACGATCTCCAACAAGTATTGCATAATAGATAAATATGTCACAGAAGATTTCCTAGAAATGCATGCTGACGTTCCAAACAAGCACAAATGGGTACGGTTCTATGTTGTCAACTTGTTCAATGTTCTAGCAAGAAAAACTGACATTAAACCAATGAAAAAGAAATCCTCACACTGTTCTTCTTAACGGTGCTGAGGGTTTAAATGTGGCAGCTGGAATGCTATTGCGCTGGCATGTTCAATATAAGACGCAGTTGTCCAGCAGAAGTGCTTTTTATGTGATATCCCGTATAACGGATCATTTTCCGTCCCTTTCAAAGCAAAATACCGCAATATATCTTTTGACCCTATGGTATTAAGGCAACTGTCTTCGGGTTTGTTTTGACATATTTTGTCATTTTGGTTTCAGCACTAAAGGAGCAAGGTGATTGTTGAGTGGAATATAAACATGGGAAAGTGAAGACTGGAATAAATAGAAAGAAATTTGTGAAAGATTGTTGGAACACAAATTCTCTGCTACACGGCCAGAAAAATTAAGCTGGCGGAAATAAAATAGGCGAACACTAAAAGCAAAAGACTCATTTATTTTGTGAATAAGTACCCATTTATTTTATGGAGACTGGAAAAATGAAGATATTTGGAAGTTTATAGCCACCTGCAATTACTAACGAACATTGTACGAAATCTGAGGGCACTGTTGTAAAAGCCTTTTACGTAGAAGCCTGGGCATGGGCAAGCTAGTGTTAGAAGACCTACAAACTGCGTTGTTGGATAGGGGTGTTAGAAGAACTGTGAGCTAACCCCTCACCGGAAGGTAGATGGGTATATATACAGGAATACATGGAGAAAGAAGAACTATAAAAATGGTTATGTTATCAGTGGAAGGATGAAAAAGCTAGGAATATAAAAGGATCAACAGGAGGGGAGTAATTTCACAGGCTCTAAAGAAGGGCTGAGTTACAAAGGTGCAGTGCAACAATCTCAAAGATGGTATAAATCTTTATGAACCAGCCTACTGATCTTAGCAATGATAAAAAAAGTATATAAATGATCCTGTAGCATAAGAAAATAGATAACTAGTTGACTAAAAGTCATACCGATCACACTGTTTCCCTCTACATTTGTAACAATTTAATACTCAAAATATAAAATTGCTATTAAGAATTGAATAAAACTTCTTACGTGGCAGCTATGGTTTCTGCTTCGACAAGTTTTGCGAGTCTCTCTATCACAAAGTTTCAATGGAAAAAGATTATCTCTTTTCAGTTCTGGTATTATAAAAGAATACCCAAAAATTAATACTAAAAATGAAATATGTACTGGTTAAGACCCCCAAGTGCAAAGATTATACCAACAAAGTTCCTCTAAACCAATTAAGAAAAGATCAGTTCCAGCAGCCGAATACTTCAAAGTTTAACAAAAACTGCTTGCGTAGCCTCCATCAAGTTGTGTGAAAAATTTAGCAAGTGTAATTATGTTTAAAAAATCATAAAGACATACTGAGGCCATTACCTATCCAATTCGTAAAACCTAGAACATATATAAACTAAAAACCAAGCATCAACCAAATTCTGATGAGCATACTAGAGAAAACTCAAGGGCAAAAGAAACCAACAACAATAAAAAATGGCGAGGAGTCATCTGTTTGTTCAGTACCGTGGTAATGTGACAAAGTTGTAAACTATCTCTGGACAACACTTAAGCACCATCCACCATAGCGATAACATTGGGAAAGTTAATAAATATTATGTCTTCTCTTAAACCAAGTGTTAAAAAGTTCATTGGAAGCGATGTTGGGTACAAATCACAGGTCAATGCTGCAAGGTATCTTATGTTGGTCAGTCTAGCCGATGTTTAGGGCACCGCTTCCAGGAACACACCAAAACACAGATACTGGTCATTAAACACGTGGGTGACTGTGCAACTACAACACCATTACTGGCTATAGGCATTCCTGCAACTTCGAGACGGAAGGAAGACTTATTAACAGTGGAACTATGGATCAAGGAACTTGCACCAGAAATCAATAAAAGGGGAGAGTAAAGGAGTAGGGCACGAATAATAAAGTTGTAGTCAATTTTCAATGATAGCTTATCTTCTTGTATTACGTCTAGGTAACGCATGCATACTATTAATTCCTTTTCATGGTTCCTATTGTTCAATGCTCTTCTTGTCACTTCAAAATGCTACCCACTGCTATTTGACTGATGACTTCTTGATTAAGACAGAACTATTCACAAAAACTTTGTTGGCTTGAAAATATTAAAACTATAAGATATTTGGCTTCTTTTAAAATACTTGGTAAATTTTGCTAATACGCTGAGGAAAATTTGTGATTTTACGTAATTTTTAATTTGAACGTAATAAATACAGAAAGTGGTTAGTTATCAGCATTAATGCAAATGGCTCTCGGTTCGCGCCTCGGCCAAGTCTCTAAGAATTGCAGTCAAATTTGTTTTGCTGTTATAAGAAGTAGACTAGTGTGTTTGTACATGCTTTCAGGAATAAAATTAATATAGAAATAAAAGAGTTATGAAGAAAAACCCCTATAACTTTAAGCCCTCTGAAATAAGGCGGCTTATACTCATGCCAAGTACGAACTTCGTTAAAAAAACCCACAACAAACCTGATACCTTTGCTTTCGTATCCCAACCCGTTATAATTCCTCTGTATCCGTAAATTTTGTGTTTTATCACTTGTCCAACTCGAAATTTTACATGACTTGGTCGAGGACTTCGAGGTTCTGGCGACGCTGCAAAATAACCATTTGGCTCTTTATATTTCATAACTTCAACTGCAGCACATTCTCCATTATTCAACTCTGCATAATGACTGTCACCAGTGGAATATTCTAGCATTGAAATAATCCATTTTTTCCAGTTCTCAAATTTCAAAGCTTTTTTACATGTCCTAATAACACCTGCAACGAACCTGTGACAACAAGCAGAAACAATAATTTTTTTAGGTAAAAGCTTTTGGTTATAACTAAAAAATATTACGTTATTTGTCCTTTAAGGAGATTCATGTATAATAAAGCAGCATAAAATTAACAATACAGTGACGTACTTTGATTGGGTCTAATAATAGTAAGCATATCTTTTTTCTACTCCTCGTCACTTCCTTTTCGTCTTACTGCAACAACAGTTTAATAAGTACAATGTGTGTGTTGTGTGTTTGTGCATGGCAGTACTTTATAGGTGCTAATAAGTGTTACTAAGTCCCAGGTTTCAGGCACCGATGTGCCTGTTTCATACATATTTACCATAGTCTGATAACCTGGCCTTCCTCTGGCAATCTTTTATTTCCCTAGAAAATAAATTCTTTCCAATAAGATTATTCTCTATCCTCTAAAGGTTTGCTAATCATCTTAAACTTTAAATATATCTATAATTACATTAATCCACCTTCAATTATTTCATTTTAAGGATCATACAATGCAAAAAGCCACCAAATGTATGAAATTATGAAGTAAAGAGGGAAAAGAAAGTTAAGTTACAAGATAGGAGGAGCCGTGGCTTAATGGTTAGTGCAACTGCACAGGAACCAAGAGTTCCGGGTTCGATTCCCCGAGCTGTCGAGGAGAATTTGGAACTTTACAAGGAAAAAAAAGCCATTGGTTGGGGTCAGGAAGGGCATCCGGCCAAGAAATTCCTCATTGCCAAATCAAAGTCCCTCTGAAGGACACCGTCTGAGCTCCAATTGCTGGGGAAAAATGACGTTAGCCCCGAAGACCATGCTTGGTCTCATTCAAGCATGAAATACCAGTTTGAGGACTGGCGGGGTATAGTCTTTCTCTCACGGGCAGGTGAAGCGCTCTTCAGCCTTGGATGGCAATCACCTAGAGATGGTGTCTCAATAAAAACACTGGTCCCCATTATCTTAATGGGTTGGTGTCAGGAAGGGCATCCGGCCTATAAAAACACTGCCTCATCATACCATGAAATGACATCCAAAGATATCCGG
>RDPX01000228.1:133713-147518 GCA_003991215.1 Morbakka virulenta
TTCAGAGCAAGCCTTATATGTAAGAGCTTTATCATATCTTGAGTTGTAAGCTTTTCCTGTGTTAGGTTTCGAGAGATACTTCTTCCATCGTCAGAGTCTGACAATAGGAGAAGTATCCCTCGAAACGTAGCTCAGAAAAAAACTTTTAGTAATGTTCGCAAAATAATTGACAACTCGCACTTATTTCAAGATGGCGCTTGTTTTTTCAATTTGGTTAACCCGCTTCCACAAAGCTCTTCTCCTTTAAAACACCAGCAAGCATACCGTTTTCTGATACATCAATTGTTGTAGCAATGTCACATTTGAAAGAATCATTTACAGTTTTACTGTCCAGATTTGACCACGTTTCAAGTACCAATTCAACTATTTTCTTCCGAAATTAAGGATCCATGCCTTCTGCTGCTACCGCTACCAGGCATAATAGGAGCTATGTTCTATTCTCAGTATCAGTATTAATTATTTTCAGTAATATATTAACCGAATATACGTAATACGAATTCCGTATATTATACTAGTCACACCTTACACAATAATCTGCAACCGGAAGCCTGAATAAAATGTAGCTCGAAAGCCGCCATCTTTACTCGACGTGTTGTTTGTGTACTACTAACATGCTACACTTGATCACACATAACAGTCATTAAGGAAGTAATACATAACAATAGGAGTTTCAATCTTAAGATTTGGTTCCTGTTTTTCCTTATGTGACCTCTAAAAGAATTTCAAATTAAGAATCGTTTGATTCAGGAAAACTTTCCAATAATACTTTGAAAATATTGAGCATTAAATTGATTGTTTATCCAACAAAATAAAAAATTGACCGTTAAACTATTCATTCACTTCTTTCACTTCAGTTTTCTCATCAGTGAAAACAATAAATGGTTTCTGCCTTTTCCGATTTATATCAGCAATCAAACAAACGCATAATTTACTTTTCTCATCACTGTTACCTTTCTTTTGAATTATTTTTGCACTTATCTACCGTCTCGTCAGAGGAAAGCATCAAATCATACTTATGGCAATGATATTTTCATTTAGTATATAGTATCGCTTTCTCAACCTTCGAATTGGAAGAACAAAAAGAGCTAGTTAATCATAAGAGGTTCTGGATCCTTTTACGATTAAGTCATTTTTGTTTGGACTGAAAGTTCATGCCTTTTCATAAATCTCTGAACCGTGCAATTACTCTCAGAAAATCCCACATTGCTGTCATCATTTTTCTCGAGATACATACTTTTTACTTTAGCTGCAATAATCTTTATTGTTTGTACATTAATTTTTTGTAGTTTTTCACCACTATTAAAACTGTTTCAGCAGGTAAAAGTATTCCAAACGCGCATTTATACTCATAATTTTATATGAATGAAAAAGGCAATTTGACCGTCTCTGGAGAAGTTTCTTGTTTTTATATTCAGTAGAACGTTATCTTCTGTATAGCACACAATAAAATTAAGTTTTTATCTCCGATAGGAAATTATCTTGTCTCAATAGCCACATTTTTTCGAACTTCAAAGGGTTGTTTGCAAGGTTTCAAAGTTTATCATGTGTCATTTGTATAAAACCTCCTTTCTGCAATTTAGTATGAGTAGCTTTGAAGGTGTTGTTACAGGGCAGGTGTTTCAAAGACAAACTATATCTTAAAGAAACAGCATCACAAAGTTCCTTCTTGTTTGGGATAAATCCTTCTTTGAGAGGAATAACCCTTAGTCCATAAGAAGGCTACTCACCTAGAAGACGTAATAAAGTTTTTGTAGTGACGCAGACAAATTTTTGCTAATCAACCTTGGTGAAGCTTTGCTCTTTGATCATTTTTTAGGTCTTACACTATTTACCAGCAGTTTCGGTCGGTTTTTACTTTGCCAAAGGTGTAAGCATCGTTGAACTCTCAGATCTACAGGGTTGATGGTTTGCGCTAACGACTTTTGATGCTTTATAGTCAAAACCCGACTCTTTTATCTAATTAATGATGCCTACACCAAGCGAATTGACAAAGCCAAAATCTCACACATGTTAGTTGAGACTTTACAACAGGAAAAGCACGGTGTAACCCTTGAAGTTGTAAACTGTTTAATTTGCTGTAGGAAATAGACTATGCCAGGATTAGTTGTTAGATTGCAGATGAATTTATCTGCGAAACCCAAACTCTTACGAGTTGTAAGCATCTTTTGATTAAACTGCAGCTATATTACAGAAATTCTGTAATTCTTTCAGCCAGCTATTAACTTTTCCATTCACATGACCTTTATTACCGAATGAAGATGCAATGGCTGCTCTCAAATACCTTTGATCTTAAGTGGTTATTTACTTAAAGGCACAACCAGATAAACTTCTTAAATCTTCTAGATATTCGCCTTTTTTTAATTGAACTAAGAATTTTTTCTATTCACAAGGTACTTATAAAGTCCTTACCACCTCACACCACAACTGCCTTATAAAGATATGAAATGTATTCACTACGTTTGAAGTGGGAAGGCTGTTGAAGTCTGACAGAGAGCCGTTTCGCTGCTAGCTATTTATTTAAGCGTTTTGGAGAAGGAAGCTCTTAAGAGTTTCAGGAAGCCAACATTTTCAGCACCTTTTCTAACTTTATAGGACTACACCCCTTTTTCATATGTTGATATTTTAAAGAATGACTTTGGTGCTTTAAAACGTGAGCAAAATTCCTCGTATTTGCTTCCCTTCTATGTAGTATTGCTTTAATACACAATATTTCTGAACTAGTTTTCTGGTCAGAAAAAAGTTATGAAATACTTCAAGCAGACCAAATCGTACACAAATGACTGACTGTAGTAATTTTGTCTTCACTGTATTTTGTATTTTATTTCTCTATTTTCTGCTTGTATTATGGTACCATAACAACCTAGGCTAATCAATACATGTCTTTCATGTGATCTGACAATACAATCATCTAGTAATCGTCAACAAATTTCACGTATCACTTTCTATTTTCCTGTTCTGTTTTGAGTCCAGACTATTATTTCGTCCCTCTATCTGGAATTTCCTTTTTAGGAGTCTTACCTTTCATTCCAGATGTATCGCATAAAATAATATTCCACATCAACGAAACCTACTTCTAGTTACGGCTTCATTTCCAATAAGCCTATGACTGCCTGTACCATTCTGAGTCATGCTATCTGCGCCCTAAACGTAATGCAGCTAGGCTGGTATATGCTTTGGTACAATCTGGTGTTGGATGAACATTGCCAGAAATGTTGTTAAAAAACATATGTTTCTTCCTCCAAGTACCGTCAACTAAAGTTTGGCACGCAAGGGATGATGTAAAAGAAGCACATTATTACGATGGAAACTTTGAGAAAACGCGGCATTTTTATATATTGTAGAACACCATTTAAAACTGTTATTATCATTATTATCATTATTATTATTATTCATAATCTTTATACAGGATAATAGTTTCAGTTCTATATACATATGTATAAAAAATATACACAATAAAAACTGTTCTACTAACAAGTCCTGTGTAGATCGCAAAATTTAGGTATAGAGAACTATGGGCAGAAAAAGTTAAAACAAGTGAAAAACAAACCAAACCAAATCACTGGAGTTACATGCATTAAGCTTCATGTAAATTCGCTGAATAAAATCAGCTTGAATGTGACTTTGAGTAGACTCAAAGTCATAAGATACTCTACAATTAGGTATCAGGGACAATATAAACTAAAGTCTAGGTTTTCAATTAGAGATAACATTACAATTTCCAATTTAAAGCTGATATAAAGTAGGTACAGTGAGTTGAAATAAATTGCCTTGAGAATTTTAATGCATCTTGGTATAATTCAAAGAGCCTATAAATATCTATAAATGAGATAAAAAAACTAAAGAAGTTAAAATAATTTAATTTTCTATTAAAAACTTTTAAATCACTCTCAGATCTTAGTTCTTTAGTTGTTTATACCCAGCGGTCTGATCTTGTACTTCTTGGAACTAAAGAGCTCTCTCTTTAGTTCCAAGAAGTACAAAATCAGACCGTGGGGCATCTGTTATTTGGAGAAAAGGATTGGAAAGACGTAAAAGAGAAATCAGTTGGAATATGAAAATCTGGCATCTGCTGTTCGACCATCAAGGCACTTCAGTAAGCTAATGCCAATAGAGGATGTCTACAGCGTTCTCTTTAACGAACTTTACGAAGAAGGCTGGCCATCGAAAGATCTTAAAAAGTTGTTAGGTCCTGTAGAGAAAAGATAGTGGAAGATAGCACCCGAATTGTCAAAACTATTTGCGCATCACGTCCTGTATAGATTACTAAACGATTAACTGCAACAAACTCTGCTATCCTATTATTTTGAGCTTACTGAGTGGAGAAATCCTAAACCAAACCCAGTAAAATGTCACGAAAACAAGGCTCTTAGCAGAGGAATGAACACAGTGAGAGTCACAAAGCGTGCATAGTTATATCAGTATTCTATTTGACCTATTTAATTATATGTGACTACCCTAATGTTACATCATGTTACCCTATTACACAAAGTGGTCTTTTTAGCTTGTAGGAATTTTTAGGATGTATATTCAACATGTTCTTTTTCTGTTCTTTTTATAGAAAATAATCTAGGTCAATAAAAATTGAGATACACAAGGTGCTTTGGCTTTTTCTCTAAAAAAATTATAAGTAAATAATGCTTTCTAAAACGAAAGAACTATAACAATACCGTTTCACTGTATTTTTACCGGGTTTTTTGGTGCATAAGCAAAGAACGATTTCACAGGGAAAATTCCATAATTTCCCACATAAACTATTTAAGTTTTTAACGAAGTGTTCCAAAATATGAGGACGTGGATACCACTACAAAAATTAGTGTTTTCCGTCTCGGGAACATGCGCGGCTTTCTTCTTGTCATGGAAAAGAATGTAAAGAACTACTTTTTGATTTTCAAAACATGACACTTCAATTAAAAAGTAGTAAAAGCTTATTTTTGATTGCCAAAATGTGATATGCGTTATTGGAGTAGCCATGAATTAAGAGCCGTGGCTTAATGGTTGGTGCAGTTACACCGTAACCCAGAGGTTTTGGATTCGATTTTCCGAGCGGGCAAAAAGAATTTTGATCTTTGCAAAAGAAAGAGCCATTGGTTGACGTCAGGAAGGGCATCCAGCCATGAAATTCCTCACTGTCAAAACAAAGTCCTCTGAAGGGCACCGTTTGAGCCCCAATTGTTGGTGGGAAATGGTGTTAAAGCTCAAAAAAACAAAAACGAAAGAAAGAACCATTGTTTGGTGACAAGAAGGGCAATCCGGCCAAGAAATTCCTCACTGCAAAGTCTCCTGATGGGCACCGTCTGAGCCGCAACTACTGGGGAAAAACAACGTTAAAACCAAAAAAGGATTAACCATGAATACCAAATTTGAGGTGTTGGTAAAAGGAGAAAGCAACAACAACAAGAGAGCACAAAAAGCAAGGTTTCAAGAATAAAATTATACCTATGTAACAAGAAATGAAAACAAAAACTGTTCATTTCTTATCCTCGTTTGCAGTGCAAAATCTAATAGCCTCACTTTTAATTAATCTTTTTTTGTTGTTATTGTGGCGCATAAATTTGGAATGCTGCTCTTGAAAGCTGAATTTTAGGATGTTTTAACATTTAAGCTCTTATTCTTGCATTTTCCTAAAGCAATCGGAAGTGTTTTGAAGAGTTGGTATTATGCACTTGATGTATATGCGTGTATCAATATTATTATCTTATATAACGGAATATATAGGAGCGAATAATTGAAAGTTGCAGTAGATAAAAAAACAGTTGAGAAAATTCCAGACAGTGCTTTTAGATCTTTTAAAGATAGATTTTAAATGAGTAGATGCAAAATCAATAAATAGACAATTAAAAAACTAATAGATAAATAAAACCTTAAATAGAGAGCATATCTAAAGGTTGTATTTGTGATTATCAAGAGAAGAAAAAAGGACAAGAAAAAGGTTACTTTTCATCTTGTTCTTGCTTTGAGTTACAAAATAATGACATCAACATGGATGCACTGATAGTCATTTGATATTTGATATTTCAAATATTTCTCAATCGAATTGCACCATGGGTTTATACCACTCAGATACTGCGTCATCGACTGGATTTCATAGGTCAGGAAAAATCTAAATAACATATGTTCTAAGATAGCCCAGGAAGCTTCATATTTTCTTGAGTCTTCAAATAGCAGTACAGCCTGCTAAGAAGCTGATAGCAGAACGTTAACTAGACCTAAAATTGATCTGAAATTTTTGTTAATTGAAGAAAAGAGATACCAATATTGCCAAATGCAAGATTTTCTTTGCAATATAAATAGGGTGGCAGTTCTGAAACAAAAATTAAAGCAGGACTAATTGTTCATTTACTAAATTTATTAAGGTTGGAATGAAGCAGTACAGAATCAAAATTAATAATAAAAAGTCAAGTAAATCTACATCCTCCTGACTTTAACCTTCTGACCTCACAACTGCTAAATAATGGACAAAAAAAGGTACAATGTAGACTACCTGTCCCTAAACCTGTTTTTCCTTACGTCGCGACAATTAAGTTAGAGGGTTTCTTTATAGTTAGCTTTGAACGCAACAACACTTCTGAAGGGATTATTAAACGATGAGAAACAAACCTATGTTAGAAACAAAATATTTCAATCTATTTGAACTTGCTCAAATACTGCAGTAATGTGGTTAGACAAAGTATGGATTTTGAAGTGAGTGAAAACTGTCTTCTAAAAGAACCATGGGAGACAAACATACACGAGGTACTTGGGTAGTTAAATATCCTATGATTCTGGTTTGGGGTAAGTAAACTTATGCTCTGATTATCAGCTGTTGAATTTTGAAAAAGTATAGTATTAGTATTTTAAGTTAATGTTATTAAATAAGAAAGAAAACCAACGTGCAACAAGGAAATTTATATATTATTGGTATCAGTTGTCTGAAACTGAAAATTATCATGTGTCAGTAATATTATAGGTAAGGAAGTCAGGAAAAGAAGTTTGAAAGGTAAACAGAAAATCAAGTTACAACAGTTTATATGTTTTCGGCCCGGTGAAAAAGGCTTTTTTTGAGCACAACAAGTAACATCTTACATGTACACATACAACAACCTATATAAGAAACCACATGGTTTGGGCAGGTTAGTCTGTTTACTTTGTCATGTTTAATATTTTCAAAAACATCATCGGGCAGTTGCTTATAATTTTAAAAATTTTTGTTGAACTTTTCATAAGAGGGTACCATATTCACACCAGTATGCAGAGAATGTAATGTATAGTTAACTTGAATTTAGGGAGAGGGTTCAAAAATACACACAAAAAATATCTACAACAGACATTGTAATGAAATCTGGGGACAACTCATCCGATATATATATATATAGTCGGTATGGGTGACAGTGATCATAAATATATTCTTGTTGCAATCCTTCTAAAGCAACTGGACATTTCAATTTCATTTTTTCTATACAGTAAACCATTTTTTCTAAATTACGAAAGGACAATAAATGGGAACAACAGTCGGTACAAAAGTTTCCGCCATTACTACCCGTAACGTATATTTCAGTCTGGAGTGTAGTCTTGGCCGTGGCTATCCTTACATAATTTTCTGTTTTCCAAAAAATATACACTTGCTATAAATTTAATAAACAATACATTAGTTTTGAGTTGTAATATTTTATTTAACATATACATGTTTCGGTACCTTCGTCAGATTGTTATTTATAGTTATTGATAATTATTTATAAATATTTATAATTCTTTATAAATATTTATAATTATTTATAAGTATTTATAATTATTATTTATAATAGGTTATTTATAATGACAAAAAACCCTTGATGTTTCTTGTAAGTTAGCATTCTGACGAAGGTATGTGATATACCGAAACATGTAAATTTTCAATAAAATGTTAAAACTCAAAGCTATCGTGTTGTTTATTAAATTTTTATCTATTTTTGTGGTGAATCGCAATTTTGGAAATGCGCTAGCTAGTTGATAAATATCTTTATGATAGCAAATTCATAATTAAATTTCTGAACAAAGAATTAATGCCTAAAAATGCACTAAAAGGGATTGTGTTTTTTTGTTATTGAAAAGCTGTATGTATTTAAAAGCTGTATATATATATATATATATATATATATATGAATTAAGAACATTAAAAAAAGCATTTGCTGGTTAAGAGGATCATGTTCTTTGAGCATAGAAGTGACTTGATTTGAATTGCTTGTCAGTTAAAATGTTATCTTGTAAACCTTTTGCAAATCATACATTAGTTGCTGACATTTTTGCTGATGTAAAGATCATTCTTCTTGGCAGAGAATTTATTGTTGTTTTTTTCAGTTCATTTATAGAGACTGCAGTACAATATATTTAATTAATACTGTTTTTTTAAGATATGCACAACAATTGCTGCTCAAAAATGTATATGTATACCAAATGCCCATTAAATATGCCAACTATTACATATTGTTTGTATATTTACAGATACAAATATGGATATATATACACATATATATATATACACATATACATATACATTATACATTATAAATTATACATATACATATACACATGCATATACATATACCATATTTTACATTATACATTATACATATACATACATACATATATATATATATACATATACTACGAAAGCCTTGGTTTTGGACATCACATACAACACACTTACATGTAAAAAGATACGCCAAAGTGAGTTCAGGTTTAAGGAAACTTATTTATATTGTTTGTATATTTACAGATACAAATATGGATATATATATACACATATACATATACATTATACATTATAAATTATACATATACATATACATACGTATATATACATATACATACATATATATATACATATACATACGTATATATATACATATACATATACCATATTATACATTATACATATACATATACATACATATATATACATATACATACGTATATATATATATACATATGCCACGAAAGCCTTGGTTTTGGACATCTCATACAACACACTTGTATGTAAAAAGATACGCCAAAGTGATTTAAGGTTTAAGGAAATTTATTTATAGAACATGGGAAGAATACGTTGAAAATCTACTGTGGTTAAGAAGAAGCACTTGATACTTCAGATAGGAAAATAAATGACTACGATAAGTATAAGTGTGAATAATAATAAGTATATGTGCCTGTTGCATTCCAGGTCTGAACAATTAAGGTACTATGCTTAGTGTTTTTCACCGGTAAAGGCGAAATAGTTAAATGAAATTGAATCTGAACCATTACCACTGCTGTGATAAAAACTAACATCTCAGTGGATTTTGAAATTATTGAAATCTTTAAGGCTGGCCTGGCTAAATGGTCTCATTTTTTTGGTTTTTATAAGAAAGTCATCGGCTCGAATCAATTCTCGGCTCTATTTTGAAGCATGTGTATTTATAATATGTGTTAACCAGGAATCTGATATTATTTGGTACTGATGAAGGCTTTTAGACCCGGAAGACAATAAAGAATTAAATCAAAGTTGAACATTTACCATTGAGGTAACAACTTATACCAACCACAGAAAATAAAAGGATGATTGAAATTTGTTGGACTGCAGTAGTTTTTTTCTGGTGTATTACAAAGATAATGACACAAAAAATTAATGATCTATGCAAAGCAATTCTGCTATTTCTAGACTTTTAACGATATCTGTAAACTCAATAGGTTTTCTGTGTATCAATCGAGTTATACACACACACCACATATGTATATAAATATATATATATATATCTGTGTGTGTCTGTGTGTGTGTGCGCGCGCGTATGTAAAGCACGTTATACCACGCTTGGGTTCAGTTTATTCTATACTTGAATAATTGGTAAGCGGGATAGGTTTTCTGGTTGGCAGCAAGGATATCATGTTCTTGAGGATGACGAATATAACATTGATTATACATGTTTTAAAATATAAACAGATACTTGTACTACTGATTATTGTTTAAGTGCCAATATTCTTTCCTTCTATTCTCAGTAGGAATATACACTGTCTATAATGCAGCTGCTGGAAGCGAGGATATCTCACATACGAATAAAGGAAATATCTCACTTATTCGCTTTCACATTGACAGAAAGGTTACCTCCATCCCTTTGGAAAATAACACTGGAGTAAATCATGAAGGAAACAAAACAATAAAAACAACCATGGAGAAGTCAACACAAGTCAATGAAAAGCGTTCAGAAATCTACGTTGTCCACAACGGCTTGCTTCTTCTTCATCCAAGAAAGGTTTTGTCTATAGCAGGTACCAAGAAATCCAAAGAGGACGAATCATCAAGCCCAATTAATTACCACGTGATCAAGAAATCAAACATTACTTCCAATGCTCAAATCACCAACAGAGAGACACAAATACCTATGTTACAAAAGAGTATTGTAACCGACAGTAGCAATGCCAAAGAAAACAGTTCAAAGTCTAGAAGAGAGGTGGTTATGGAAACGAGTTTTACAGGCGAAAATATAGAAAACGGTGGTGTCAAATATCATTCTGTAGCTAGGAGAGATATCATGAAACCCAGTGATAATGAATGGTTTAAAAGAGGCATCTCTGTTGAGTACAAAAACAGTACAGCTGATCAAGAAAGCAANCCACGTGATCAAGAAATCAAACATTACTTCCAATGCTCAAATCACCAACAGAGAGACACAAATACCTATGTTACAAAAGAGTATTGTAACCGACAGTAGCAATGCCAAAGAAAACAGTTCAAAGTCTAGAAGAGAGGTGGTTATGGAAACGAGTTTTACAGGCGAAAATATAGAAAACGGTGGTGTCAAATATCATTCTGTAGCTAGGAGAGATATCATGAAACCCAGTGATAATGAATGGTTTAAAAGAGGCATCTCTGTTGAGTACAAAAACAGTACAGCTGATCAAGAAAGCAATTATTTTAAGTCTGTTAGTCAAAGAACTCATCGTCCAATACGCATGCAACACAAAGCATCGCATCTTCTCCCTCGGACAATCAATAAGAGTACACCGCCAAAAAGCGATGCTTCAGCTACTAACTGTAACATAGGCCTTTGTAAAGTATCACGAAAAGGTCATCTTCATGGAGCCAAAACGTCTCAAAATAAAGCATACAGGCCTATTCCCCCCACAAAACGCATAATTCAGCCAAAATATTTAGATATATTGAAGAGATACAAAAGGATGATAACCAATACTCCACAATACGATGATGGACTGGAATATTGGGGCGATAACACTTTCTTTAGACATCAGTTATCACGGAGACATAGACGAAACCATAGGCGACATAAAAAGCATCATCACAGGCGAAGATATCAATATCCATTGTGGTACTCAAGTCAATATTATTTTCCATCAGAGTCCATGCAACAAGTGGAACCTATTGACCATATTAAGCCCATAAAACAGGATCCCTATAATGATGAACAACTGGATAATTTTATACAATATCCACGTTTTCCAAAGCGCTATGACTTTACTGAACTGCCAAGGTTCCCACATCCCCGATTGTTCTTCCAAATCTACCCGAGATTTCCAGCATTAAAGCCATACTCCGAATTTCCAGCAATTCAGCCAATAAAGGAGTTAGACGAAGTACAAGAGCCTGCAACAAAGAGGTCACAGAAATTGTATGAAATGAATAATTTTCTTCAATCTCCGGAGTCAATATCCCCTGAGCCAAAAATTGAACAACCCGAGAAAATCCCCGAAATACGAGCAATTCCCGAAATTCCTAGTATTCGTGGTATACCTAGTATACCCTTTCTGCGGAGCATTCCTCCCCTCCATGACATAAAGCCGATACCACCAGCAGAGGCCCTCAAACATGGCGATGTATCAATCGTAAACACTGCCGGTAGTCTGGTGAGAGATGAACCACCTTCGAAGGCAAGATAGATGCTCCCAATGCTTCAAAGCAGGTATATACTTGCAAGTTACTTTATGATTCTAGAGGCAGTAGAAAGGTGTAAAACATAAGTATTAATATTGAAAAATATTTGGTACCTGTTTTTCAAGAGATATAGTCAGTTTGGACCTAAAATTACTCCTTAAAGCTTTACATAATAAAAGGTTGAATAGGGCAAAACTGGGCAAACCATACATTTACATTGACTGAAAATAAGATTGTCCTTACCTCCAACCTCCATCTGGCTGACCCAGGGTGATTTCGCCGTTGAAGGTCTTCAAAAAAAGTTTTATAAAATAACCAAACAAGGGTTAGGTTCCTCTAAGTCTAAAAAATTAATGAAAAACTACCCTGTTTTAACTACCCTGTTTTAGTGCACACAAAGGGTAACAATGTTAATGCACAGAACTGCACTGTGTTTAATATAACAAAGTTGGTAGCAATTTTGGAGTTAGCAATCGATAATAAATGATATTGTAGATAGTAAATTACTTAGTTTTAACAGTAACATTAAAATGCCCAAACTTTACATCTGTACACGGTGTTTATTCACCAAAATTTTTACAAAATGTATGCAACACGTACTACACTTTGTAGATCGNTAAAAAAAGTTTTATAAAAAAACCAAACAAGGGTTAGGTTCCTCTAAGTCTAAAAAATTAATTAAAAACTACCCCGTTTTAACGGTTATTGTTTATAGCGTCTTGATAAAGACCTTCGTCAGGCATTGCAAAAATTACAGAAATAAAAATATATTATTGTGACCCTGGTAAGATTTTACTTGTGATACATGGGTAGACCAGGTTATGGTAGGTTAATGAAGGGATAAGGATTATCTCCATGTACCGTACTTTTCAGTTTAGATCACCCCAACCTTTTCTGTATGTCGGTCACAGCCCAACTGTGTAGATTACAAACGAAATAGCAGCTAGAACTGATGTGCCGCTTTGGGCTGACAATACATACCGATCTATTGAGTAGCATTATTTTCTGAATATAGTGATAGCTTTATTTCTGATAAAATTGTTTGGTAAAGAAATGGGCTGCAGCATTTTATTACAAACAAGTTAATGTTTTTTGTTCCCCTTTCCTGAGTAGGAAAGCGGCATTCACGTTTTTCTTCTTGGATTGGTCCCATTCTGTCATTCCTCACGGTTTTAAGCAAGCGGGGATTAAATGTCGGGGATTATAAATTCAACATTTCCCCCCTACTTCTATTTTTGCAGCCTGAGATCTCACTTCCAGGATCCTCTTTAGCCACTTGTCCTTGAGGTAACCCAGAAGATGACAAAATCATCAAAGTATATTGTATCTGATATTCTCCTAGCATTGCCTGTAGCTGGATCATGGGGGAATATTTTCCACACCAAATCTCTTAAATTTAATCATTGGGCCAATGGACAAAAACTACCTAAATTTCTCCTTTTGAGTTGGTAACTGATATCCCACTTCTTGTTTTTTTCACAGAAAAAAGCCGTCTTAGGAAAGAAATTAAAATTGTCAACCCCTACCTACAGCTGACAATATATCTACCTAATGCATCAATTGCATTCACTGCAGGTTTGATGTTTATTGCAGAACAATCATGCTTTCTTTAGTCAAATATGTTTATGTTCTCTGGTGCCACAAAAATAGTGGTCTCTTATTAGAGACAGCTCGTTTATATTTTCCTTGTGAAAAAGTATATTAATACTGCTGACGAAAAAAAAAGAAACGAAATTCTTATGTACAGAAATAATGGTAAAAATGTGAAAAATAAGGGTGCATGAGAAAAAGCCATGTTTTCTTAATATACGATGACATTTAATGGATCGCCTCATTAAGTTCTTCGGTCTGAAGCTGGAAAGAGCAGGAGTTCATAAAACAAAAAAGAAACTTTAGTGCACACAAAGGGTAACAATGTTAATGCACAGAA
>RDPX01000228.1:161042-191671 GCA_003991215.1 Morbakka virulenta
TGGTTAATAAGAAAAGCAAATCTTGTATCATTATTGATGTTGCTGTACCAGGAGATTGTAGGGTGCATGATAAGGAACAGGAAAAGATTGAAAAATATCAAAACCTGAAAATTGAATTAAAAAGGCTTTGGTCACTGAAGAATGCTCGTGTTGTACCAATTGTTGTTGGAGCTTTGGGGTGTGTAAGCAAAAATTTCAAGAGATGGACTGACATGATAAAAATTGAGTTAGACATTGGTATAATACAAAAGACAGCCTTATTAGGAACAGCTAGGATTCTTAGAAAAGTTTTAGAAATGTAAGGAGAAGGAAACCTCTTGGCCTTTGGCTGCTAGTTGTGGCTAGCCCGAGAGGAACAAAGCGGCATTAAGAACAGCCTGTGCAAATGCTACAAACTAAGATAATAATAATAATAATAATAATAATAATAATAATAATAAACAATAATAATAATACGCACCAAACGAGAAGATTATAATGGAAAAGTAGATCCAATAGTTGTTGGATGTTTCGGTGGAGGAATGGAAGAACTGAAAACGGGCATTTAAAAAATTTTTGAGTTTGAAAATGAGAAAGAGCTCCAAGCGTTATTGAGAGAAATCTAAAAGATAGTGCTTTGGGAAAGTGAACCAATCATTAGAAAAGTGTAATCGGGACTATTCACTTGAGGTGACTTATGTGAAGCTAACAAAAATTGGTAGCTCAAACCATCCAGGGCTTCTTTGGGTAGTAAAATGGTCGGATTATTACTCATAAGCTACCGTGAGCACGATTGGATGATAATGGCTGACTTTATGATTATTATTAGTATCTTGTAATTTGATATATAGGATGGAAATTGTATTGTTGAGGAGCCGTGGCTTAATGGTTAGTGCAACTGCATAGAACCAGGAGTTCCGGGTTCGTTTCCCCGAGCTGTCGAGGAGAATTTGGAACTTTACAGAGAAAAAAAAGCCATTGGTTGGCGTGAGGAAAAGCATTCGGCCAAGAAATTCCTCACTGCCGAATCAAAGTCCCTCTGAAGAACACCGTCTGAGCTCCAATTGCTGGGGGAAAATGGCGTTAAAAAAAATAAATGGAAATTGTATTGTTAGTTAATTCAAGAGAAAATAATAATAAAGACAAAGGGTAACTATTATTCAATACATGGTTTTCTAAATTCAAAAAGGGATTTTTCCAGTTTATCATAGAGAACGAGGTTTCTTTATAAGCTAAATCAATTAACAAAAAAATGTAACAATTACCTGGCGAAAGATCCTCCTTCAAAGATATAAACAATGGCCATTTGTAGAAGATCCACTGACAGGTGCTGCTGGTAGGGAAAAAGCAAATTCGGCGTTTGCAAAGATCATCCTTCTTTTTGATCTCCTCATTTTTCACAGAAGCTTTATGATGAAATTTGCAGGCTGAGGGGAAATCACGTTTGACATCTGTTCTTCTATCATACATCATAACATAATCTCTCTTTAGATCTTTTTGGGGTGTTATATATGAAGACGTTGGAATCACAGTCTTAGCTACTGATTGAACATTTGATGACTTCAGTTGTGCAAGTTTTGTATTAATGTGATGGGAAGACGTTGAACTGGTGTTGGTTGCGTAGCTTGACCTATTCTCTCTCATAGACAAAGCTTTTTCATCCGAAACCGAGGTAGTAATATTAAAAACAATGCCATCTGTTATGGCCCCAAAACTCGTTGATTCCATAACAGGATGCTTAATTTTTCCATCAAGGAAGGTACTTCTTAATAAAGGTGCATGGTCTTTTTCATTAATTTCCAGTGAGGAAAGAGACTGACTCTCCGAGGTAAAATCACTTAAGTTGTCATCCATAGTTTTGTCAGCAGTCGTCAATCGTGTATAATCAACTTGTTTTCCTTCCAATTTCGATTTAATTTTGCTAGTATAAAAAAATAAATTTTCTTCCCTCTCCTTTTCAGCAAAGTTAGGCTTGGTATGGGTCAAACATTTATCACCCTGACGGCAACACCCTCTACCTCTTCTCATTGTCTCAAACAGCCAAAAATAATAATGTAAGGAATTGCTTTGTTGGAATGTCTTACGCAAAGGGGAATTTGACCAGCAATTGTGTGATCCCATTTTACAATGGATTTCAGTAGTAACTTCTAATCCAATTTCTTTAAAATTTCTGTTGTCCAGTTCACTTTCATCACCTAAAAGAGAACCAGGCTCAGCACCTACAGTGTCCTGGTCAATTCCATCACCATATCCGCCAAGCCAGCAAATGTTACCTTGCTTGCAACATCCTCTCCTTCTATTCAGTGTTTCGAACAGCCAAACATAATGTTGTAAGGAATTTCTTTGTTGAAATTTTATATGGATAAGAGAATTTGACCAGCAAAAATGTGGCTGCAATACACAAGGAATAATAAGAGGATTCTCTCTTTCCCTTTCTTCAACATGTCTAGCTGTCAGTTCATTTTCACCTTCTAAAAATATACCACCCTCAACAACTTTAATCTCCTGGTCAGTTCCTCTATCATATCTACCTTGATATACAAGCCAACAAACTTCACCTTTTTTACAACATCCTCTCCTTCTATTCAGTGTTTCGAACAGCCAAGTATAAAAACGTAAGCATCGTTTCTGTTCTGAATCCTGATGGTTCAGAGTATCTGTCCAGCTGTATGATTTAACTTTAAAGGGAATAGTCAGTATTGTACTAAGGTCATTCCCATCAATACTTTTCCACAGTGGTTTTGTTTTATCTTTCAAAATAGGGATATAACTAACATTTGTTGAATCATGTTCATCTTTTTCAGTGAATTTCTTTTCAAGCCCAAACCAACATGAGCCCCCATACAGACAGCAGCCTCTGTTTCTGTTTAAAGTCTCATAGAGCCAATGATAAATATGTAAACATGATATCTGTTTTGGGAAAAAATCCGACGGCAAGTCCATCCAACAAACATTTGACTTCACTTCGCAATGGGTACCGAAAAACCCATTTCTTATGTTGTCATTAAAACCTTTGACCAGTGTTCCCATTTTACCATCTTTAACTGAAGTGGACTCAACAGCTGTGGCATTCTGATTATTTCCAGTACTTAACCTTTTCATGTGAGGGTACCAACAAGTGCCACCTTTAGTGCAGCACCCTCTATTTTTATTCAGTGTTTCAAACAGCCAAAAATAAAACAGCATGCAACTTTCCATTTGTTTCACTTTCTGCACCACTGAGACAGACCAGTAATTATACGTTTTTCCTTCATAATGATTGACAACAAGACTGCTAGTCTTTTTATCCTCAACTAGGTCTTCAAGAGCATTAATTTTACCACCTTCAACTGATACACCCT
Organism: Morbakka virulenta; assembly: GCA_003991215.1. Lineage (NCBI taxonomy): Eukaryota > Metazoa > Cnidaria > Cubozoa > Carybdeida > Carukiidae > Morbakka > Morbakka virulenta. The sequence goes on from RDPX01000228.1 coordinate 164,363, forward strand.
CATTATCTGTATACATTCTCCACTTGTTTCCAATATGACATACAAGGTCACACAGGCTGCCATTCTTGCAACACCCTTTATTTTTATTAAATTTTTCGAACAACCAAGAAAAATAGTGCATGCAAGTTTTCTGCTGTAATTTTGTATCCATAGGAGAGTCTGACCAGTTCTGGTTAGAACATAAGTCATTTGTTTCCTTGTTACCAAATCTCCCATAAGCTGTTTCCATCTCACCTCCAATCAATGGTACTTGCTCAGCAATTGAAGTACTCCTCATCATTCCATCATCGGATCTATTTTTATGTGTAAACCAAAAGGCACCACCTGCATTTCTGCAACCCCGCTGTATATTTAACGTCTCAAACAGCCAATAATAATACTGTAAGCATATTTTCTTTTTCATGGTTGAGCGACTGGGGTAGTCTGACCAGCAACAATAAGGTTCTGCTTTACATAGACTGGGGATAAATCTGTTTACTTCATGATACTTAAGGTTTTTTTCTAATTTGTTTCTTTCATCCTCTGAAACTAAAATAGACACATCACTACTACTATTGGCTCTGGCTTTCTTACAAGTGTACTTATTTTCATTAACCAACCAACAAGCACCACCTTCCTTGCAACACCCTTTACACTTACTTAATGTCTCAAACAACCAAATAAAATAAGGAATACATCTTTCCTGTTCCATGTTCAAATGTTTTGGAATATTTGACCAGTAATAATACCCAATAATTTCCCTTTGAATGGAAGCAACATTACCGGTTTCTTTTTTATATTCCACAGTATACAATTTTTTATTGTTAAGCCAACACATACCTTCTTTCACAGAACAACCTCTATTTCTATTAAGCACCTCAAAAAGCCATGAGAGAAAAGGTAAGCTATGTTCCTGCAGTGACCTCTCAACAGTGAGTGTTCTTTTCCAAAATGCAAAATATTGGGAATGAGCTTTTATGGTAGTATTATCTCTATATAGTGTTCTCCTGTTAAAGTCAATTTTCATACCAACTGTTTCATTAGAATGCTGGCCCTGGATTATACTAGTTGTGCTTCTGGCTGTGGCTTTTTTATAGCCTTTATTTATGGTTGTTTTATGGCCATAGCCTGTGTCAATTTCATAATTCAGTAATCGTGGACACTGTGGTATTGACTTGCTTAGGGCAATGTGCTTGAATCCATTACTTACAAAGAAAAACGAAGTGCATTTTCTATCATGACTGACTTCCTCTTTAATTGTAATATTTATTACCTTGGAGCAGCCTACACAGGAAACATTGTCTATTGATCGGTATGAATCACTGGAGAAAAAACTCCATATTTTGTCATAAGTAGGAAAACTCAAATCTACAATGGGCAAAGACATAGAAATATTTCTAAAAGCAAAATAAATTGGGGTAAGGAAACTCTGCAAGTTATCAAAGTCATTCCCTATTTCCTTCCTCTGGAAGTTGATTGGTCTCCTTTTCATGTGTGATGTGGCTGGAGTAAGGATTCTGCAAGTAGACTTGAACACTGTTGAATTTGAGTTAGCAGAATGTAACATGGAGTGAACATTACTCTCCCTGCTTTCTTGGTTATAGTAGATAAAGGTTTTTCTTTTACATTCTAGGCAGGAAACTCCACTCCTGTGTTTTTCAGTGACTGTTATCGCCTCAGATGTTAAACCTAGAGTAAAATTGAAGGCAAAGATAAAAAATATTTAATGTAAACAAAACAAATTCTAAACACACAACAAATAATTAAAAATTTATTTTTTTTGATTGAAGTGAGAAACAAAATTTAAAGCTTTCTGCAACAATGAATTTCCTGTGATGGAACAAACCACAATTATTTCAAACTATGGTCACTACTATATTGTTTTTATTTACATAATAATATGGATGCATATTACAGGAGTTACTTTATTATGTTTTGTTATTTGTTTTTTCACAATAGCAACTACCTGCACCAAAATTGATGTGAATGGGCCAGGACATTTTGTATCTATATATATCTACCATATGTTCTTGCATGGAGTACTGCTGTTACATATGGGCAGGTGCTTCTACATCTCAATTTTATATTCTTGACCATGTTGAGCAATGTGTTTATAGCTTTGTGGGTAGGGTGCAGTATACACAGGCTTAGTCCTATGAGTTTTTACTACAAAACATGTGGTTATGTATGTAAAAGAAATAATGCAATGATCTCCAAAGATTTTGACTTTATTTCTTATAAGTCTGATGCATGAAAATGAGAGCATCTAAAGTGTCATCAGTTAGCTGATTTCTGATCTAAGTTGCAAAAATTCCCATAGCTGAAAATGCTCTTTTAGGTTCAACGCTGGTAGGTTTAATAGTTTTCAATGCCCTAAAAAGTTGAAACACCTGGTCCACACACTTTAACCTCCCTTCCCAGTACACCTTCACCTAACACACTCACAGAAATGCACCACAAAAATACCAAAACACAAATGTGGCAACATCAACATTCTACAATTGCAACAAACACATTGAACTAAAACACCACATGCACAAACAAGAAATCCACATAATCATCATTCAAGAAACAAAACTGAAACACACACATAAACCCCCAAATGCCCCAAACTACACAGTCAGACTGCAGGCATTGAATACCTTCCCTCATAACCTTCTGAGTGGAGACTTCATTACCAAGCACACTGGCCACTATACCAATCAAGACATCACATAAAGAGGCATAGACAATTGCACATAATTGCATCAGCTCTACATATTAAACAATAGAAGCAGGCACACAAAAATACCACACCAATTAAACTTCAGTATCATGTCCCTAAACATAACTTTTAACTCACCAACATTTCACTGTCAATCACATCAAAAACACAGATAGCCCTATCATCAGACCAACTTCCAATCACAATAACACTGTATCTCATTTGACACTTTCTCACACCAAATACACATCATTCTCAACAAGTACTGTAATGCCTTGAATGAGTTCTTGGTGAACACAGAGGCTCTTTTCCAACAGCTAAACCTCACACATAACATTATCACAAAAACTAAGTAAAACAATGAAATTTAGCAACATGGTTAGTAACAAAGAAAAGACACATTCTTGAAGGCAACAGAAAACACCAAAACTCAATCACTATGTTTGGCTTCAACAGGCTCTAAAAAGAACATAACAATTTATGAAGGAATGTCCCTTTTCTGATTTCAAAACTAGGGTGGAGTGATTTTTATAGTCTGGAAAGACAGTCTGTCTGGTGGAAACTACACAAACAATGGCATTCTTTAGCTTTGTTTAGCATTCATCTTGTGGACATTACATGAAAATTGTAGCCATCACCCATAGGGACCATGACAATATAGTTGGATGGTTTCTGCATTATGAGGGTGATAATTGTAGAACTTGGTATAAGTGGCAACACTATTAAAAGAAATGCCTTATTCAGAGAGCTGGGAAGCCCAAGAGGGATTGAACCAGACCTGTGCATTGAATAAAATTGTTTTATGGGGGGCTTAGATAATGATCAATTTAAACCTGTAATACATGATTTTTTGAAAAATACAGTGGTACTTTTAGGTGCTGATTATGAAAATCATAACAACAGCAATGCAGACAGTGAGGGACACAGAGACATACATACATACATATAGACAGATAGACAGAGATACACAGAGGTACACACACAATGAAAATGGGAAATGTAAAGTCACCTAAATCTACATGGAGAATATTCTTGTACAAATATAAATAGAGTCATGACAATATTGGGTTTTAAGATATTTTATTCAAACATGCACACCACTTGCAATTATGGTCCAGCTTATCATGATAACAAGGCATTAAAACTTATTCAATGTTTTTTTCTCTTGAACGTTTTACTCATTCCTAGTACATTGAAACTTTTAAAATTACCAACTTAAAACACTTTTATAATCAAGATATCAAACACAAATTCATTACAATAAAGTTTTGATGTATGTTTAAATTATAAACTTTTAATACACCAAGTAACTGGAATTATATCACATTCCCTTTTCTGTCACTTCAAACTTTCAATTACAAATTATGCTTTAACATGTTGCTGTATCCTGGCGAGTGAACTTCTCTATAAAAAGTTTTCATCATCCTAATTCTGAGTATTTAATAAAAGCACCCTTTCACTCACACAATATCAAATTTCACCCCATTTGACTGACATAAAATGACTTCTTTAACTTTTAATAACTCTTTTAAAGTGCAAATATCTTCTACAAGTTACATGCTGTTGGCTGGATAAGCTTTTTCGGGCACCTCTTTTATAAAGAACCCTTTTTTTCCAAATTAAAAAATATGGGGTGGGACAAAAAACACACCCCATTTTAAAGATCTTCAGTCCAACAGAACAGTGGCATTTACTTATTTTATTCATCTACTGATTTAGCTGATATCTATACTTCAAAAATATGAACCTTAATGTCTTCATAGGCATATAACTTCCTTAATTTATCAAACAGACTTACTTTGACCCCAATTACTGCTCAGTACCATTAGCAGGAGTAGTAGTGGGCGACACCCAAGCCTGCTTTCCATACTTCTAAAGTAGTTTTTCTGGCATATTTGGGAAGCTAATACCTAGCACAACACGGTAAGTCATCATATGGAATTTTCTCGTCACAGTTGCTTTTTTTTTGAAGTGTAAAAAGCGCACACAGTCATTCAACACCAGTTAAAGAATAGTAAACAAAAATCCTTGTGCCTAAAGTCCATTCAGATTGAGCATATTACGTAAAAACACACTTATGATGGTCAGCGGATTCCATAGGCAGAGCAATTATTTTTTTGCGGACAATTTTCTTTTGTCCCAAGCGCAAACCACAATGGTCTCACTCAAGATGCTTGGAAATATATTTATTTTAATGTTTTACCACAATTTTGAAAAGAATGAGGGAAATCGCAAAAGATATCGGCTTTTTTTGTAGAAGATATAGAAAGCCGAACGCCAGAACTTAACCAACAGTTTTCCCAATAAAATCCAGAGTATATATATATATATATATATATATAGTAATAGTAGTAAAGTATACCAATGTTCACTAAGAGTGCTCAAGTTATTTTGTATACTATACTCGATTTATATATATATAATCGAACGCTGTTTATCCGAACACAGTGGGCGGTCCGAAATTTGTTCGGATAAACGATCGTTCGGGTAAGTGGTCAGGGAAGGAAGTCAAACAAAAACATTGACGGATATTTTTATCATCATCATCATCATCATGGATGGAAGGCTCATGGTTGAGTCGCCGTGGCTTCTTTCGTCATGGCTCTCCACTTATCCCGGTCTTGTGCTGCCCTGTACGCCTGGATGACAGTTAGTCCAGATTCTTCTTTGATGTTGTACATGTACCTTGTTCTTGGCCTGCCCTTTTCCCTAGACCCGTAGACCATACCCATGATTAGCGTTTTCTCCAGTGTCTCGCTCCTTAGTACGTGTCCCAGGTATGGCAGTCTCCGGTTCACTAAAGTCTGTGAAAGACGCTTGTCGCATTCTATTCTGCGCAAAACTTCCTCATTAGTTACTCTCTCTGTCCAACTTATCCTCAAGGCTCTCCTGTAACACCACATCTCAAAATTTCTGAGTCTTATCCTGTCGCTCTTCTTCAGAATCCACGTTTCACTACCATAGGTTGCGATGGGGAAGACTAGTGCATTCAGCAGTCTCTTTTTCGTCTTCTTGGATATCGATCTATCTCTCCAGACCGTTGTGAGAGCTGATGTTGCATTTTTGGCTACAGCAATGCGCTTTCTTATCTCTGGGGTGTCATTGTAGTCATTGGTGAAGAGTGCTCCCAAGTAGGTCATTTGATTGACATTTTCCAGTGGTTGTCCATTTACAAAAATGCTGTGTTCATTCCTGGTGTTTTGGCTCATGATTTTCAGCACTTTTGTCTTCTTTGCATTTAGTGATAGTCCAGCATTTTCTGAGGCTTCTTTTACTCTATCTACCAGTTCTTGTAGCTCCTCCATTGTGCTTCCTATCAAAACTACATCATCAGCATATCTGAGGTTGGAGATAGTCCTGCCCCCTACTTTCACACTGCCTTCATATCCTTCTAGTGCTTCTCTCATAATGCACTCTGAATATATGTTGAATAGGTGTGGGGAGATTACGCATCCTTGTCGTACCCCCTTTTCGATTGGGAACCATTCAGAATCTCCATAGGTCGTGCGCACCTTTGCTTTCTGGTTTTCGTACAATCCCATCAGCAGTTGGATGATATGTACAGGGATACCGATTTGTTTCATGTCTGTCCATAGCCTGTCATGCGAAACCATATCAAAAGCTTTAGAGTAATCAATGAAGCATAGGAAGATGTCCCTATTTCTTTCTCTATTCTTTTCTATAACCATCTTCAGGTTAAGGATTTGATTTCTCGTTCCTCTGCCTGGTCGGTAAGCCGCTTGTTCCTCTGCCACTTCATGATCCAGTGTCAACTTTAGTCTTTTTGCAACTACTTTCAAGATGGTTTTGCTACTGTGACTGATCAATGCAATTGTTCTGTTATTGCAACATTGTAATGTATCTCCTTTCTTTGGTATGGGTATAAAAACCGAATTCAACCAGTCTTGTGGCCATTGCTTTTCTTCCCAAATCTTGGTGCAAAGTCTGTGATAGAACAAGACGCCTGCTTTCCCAGAATTCCTTATCAACTCTGCAGTAATTTCATCATCTCCTGCGCTCTTGCCTTCCTTTAGCTCTTTGATGGCTTCCCTGATCTCTTCTAGCAATGGTACAGGTTCGCTGTCTAATTCTTCCATCTCTTGATTCGTGGTTGGAATAGTGTTATTTCTCTTGTATAGATCTTCACAATACTCTTTCCACCTCTCGCGCACTTTTTTACCATCACAAATGATGTGCCCCTCTTTGTCTTTGATTGTATCAACCTTAGGCTTAAATTTCCTGCTTAGGTTCCTAACTCCCTGATACAAGTCTTTGGTGGAATTTGTAATAGAATGCTCCTCTATGGATGAACACTGCTCATTGATATACCTCTCCTTATCGCGCCTCAGTAGTCTCTGCACTTTTCTGTGTTGGTCCATGTATATATGTTCGTCCTCACTGCTGTTCGATTTTCTAGACTTCAACTCTCTTCTCTTCCCTACTTCAGCGAGTGTCTCATCTGAAATCCAGGGAACATGCTTGCGTTTCTTGGTGCTGATGTGTTCTTTTGCGGATTTGAGAATAGCTTCTTTGCCTTCTGACCATAGTTCATCAGGTGTTTTCTCATCCTCTTCCTGGAGGAGTGCTTCAAATCTGTTGGTTATTGACACCAGATATTGGTCACTTAGGCAGTTGTAGTCCAATTTCAATGGTATTCGATTGTTGTTATTGAGTTTTGCCAGCTTCATCTGTAGATTTGCCACTAGTAGCTGGTGATCGGTGTTACAGTCGGCTCCGGGGCGAGTTTTCACGTCCTTGACACTACCTTTCCATTTTTGCTGGATGATGACATAGTCGATTTGGTTTCTTGTTCTCCCATCTGGGGATGACCATGTGTATTGATGTCGGGGATGGTGCTCGAACATTGTGTTTGCAATTACTAAGCCATTTGTGCCGCAGAAATCAAGTAATGTACTGCCTCTCTCGTTTCTCTCTCCAAGACCATGTTTATCGTGGGTACTTGTCGAGGTATCAGATTTTCCAACCTTTGCATTCATGTCTCCAATTACCATTAGCATGTCCCTGTTTGGAATAGAGTCGATCGTGTCTTGGAGCATGTCATAGAATTGTTCCAGTTCCTCGTCACTTGCAGCACTAGTTGGGGCATATGCTACGACTATGGAGAGATTAAATGGGCTTCCTTTGATCCTTAGGTGCAAAACACGGTCACTAATTGGGCTATATCCTATGATGGACTTGGATACTGCCTCTGATATAATGACTCCCACTCCGTGACTGTATCCTTCGCCTTCCTCCTTACCTGAAAAACAAATAGTTTTCCTTTCTGATCTAAAACTTCCTTTCCCTCTCCAGTTTGTCTCACAGATGCCCAAGATTTGAATGTTGCATCGGTCCATCTCATCGCACACTATCTTCAGCTTTCCAGGTTCTTTCATCTTTCTGACGTTCCATGTTCCAATATTAAGAGGCTTCCTCAGTTGTGTTCTTCCAGTAACCAATTTGTCATTGCCAGCCTGGTCGCCTACTGTGCAACGCGTCCCTTGTTTACCCACGCGACGGACGATGTGGTATGGATTTCTTTGTGTCGTAGTCATGACGAAAGAAGTAGTCTGGAGGTGTTTGTAGTGCTAGTAGGGCCCCCAACGTCCTTTCTACCACCGCAGTCCCTACATTTAGGGGATGCGCCCAGCCGTTGTCCTGTTTGTCGGATCTTCCGCCTGACCGCCTGATGCATCAGCCGTTGGTCACGATCTAGGGATTCATCCACCTAATGCATCATCCATTGAGCTGCTGCCCGCAACTTCACCGTTACCCTGGTAGGGGAGCTTTGGGGTTGCTCGACTTGCTCAAGGTCTACCCCAAGACTGCACAGGGAAGGAGCGCCTCACACCTCCTTGCAGGTTATTGGTTGTCTGTGAAAGCCAACCCCCGCTGCGTACCCAGATATTTTTATACAAATGTAAAAGTGGCTGAGATTTATTTATTGTACCGCCTTTTGACAGGTTCAACAATGGAATTGTCATTCACAGTTTTGGTGTGAATGTGCAAAGTGATTACTGTAAAAGCAATTTAGCAATTGACGCCTATCTTTTGTTTTGCTTCTCAATAGTAAACCTCACGCAAAGCTTTTATTCATCATTGTTGGTTTGTCAGTACTTTAAGGCAGTGACTTCAATTGGAAATTGCATGAAACAGATTTCTTTGGAAATTCTCGGACCGTGCAAATAAGTTCAGAAAAACCGAATTTCGGATAAACGGTGTTCGGATAAACGGCGTTCGACTGTATATATATGTATATGAGGTGGAAAGGTCAACAATTCAGTAAATATTTTCGTGTATTTCACACATCATCAGACCAATCTGAAAGACATAAGGTCATAATCAAGAATGTTCTGTAGTCAGCAGTAGCTAACAACAAGTAGATCTTTATTGTCAGTGTCCTGGTAATAAGAAAATTACAAAAATGAAAGTGGAAATTCAACTATGTCCGACTTAATTTCTCCATATTAATCAACACATTGTCGCGAATAGAGTAATAGCAAGGAGCATAGAGATAACAGACAAGGAGGCGCTGATCCTCTCAGGGATGGCCTGCTCCGGTACTAACCCTTGCTGTCAGTCTCCGTCTTCAGATCCTTTATCCAGAGTGCTTCCAGCGTAAGAAGATAAGCTTCCTCTCCAGATGTTGATTTTAGGATTTTAATGTCCTCTTCTGAAAATGTACTAGTAAAACTTGCTAAGCGTCTCTTTATTGGACCTGTTATGGTACAATGTTCCTTGATGCGGGTTTGGAAATGCCGGCTAGTTTGGACGACATAGCACGCATTGCAGCTTGGACATGTGATTTTTTAAACCACCCTGCTTCTCAGCATCTTCTCCACTGGTGGTGTTAGTGAAGGGATTGTGATCTTCAGTTTTTTCAGGGTCATAATAATTACACATGTTGCACTGGATCGATGGAGAGCACGTGCATAGTCTTAGATACGCTTCTCCCTGCATGGAATAATGAGGGGGCATTTCCTTGCAGTTCTTTTACTGGTGTTATTGTTTCACTCTTCTCCTGAAATATTTGTTGCTCCAGGATGTTGTTGAGAGCGTATCACTTATAATTGAGTCATAGAAACTGGGAGATATTGGTTCTTTTCAAGCACTCGTTTCGCTTTTTCTAAGCTGTCATGGAACAGATTCCAAGAGCTACACGCATTGAATATTCTATAGACAAGTCCAGACACAACTGATCTCTTGTACCTCTTTAGAACCAGGGTATGGTAGTTCATAATGAGACCTGTGTCTGTGGATTTGTTGTACCAAGTGGAGGATAACTTGCCATCGGTATGACGTATACATATATTTATAAGAATCACTATTCCGTTTTTTGTTTATTCAAGAAGGAAAAAAACAGAGAAAAAAATAGGGAATATTTATATATTTATTTACTTGTAATCGAAATATTTAGTTGCAACATCTAACTAAATAAACACAAGCATCAGTCAAATGTTTATAACCAATAATAACAATCTTATAAACTAAAGAACATTAAATTTATAAGCTGGAGCTCTTTATCTTAGCCTTAATCTTCTCTGTGCCAGGACATAAGGCTCCGACATCACTCTTCTACTTGGATTGGTCTGCAAGATGAGAATACTGAACAGTGAGGCCTTCGTCTTATGACGGATGTCGCTGACTTTCCATATTTCAAATAGTCTCTTCATTTGTGCGCTTCCCAGAACAATTATCTTTCTGATATCTGCTGTCGTACCTCCATCTTTGTTAACAGTTTCTTCTAGATATGTGAAACTATCTACTTCTTCCATTTCGCTCTCTTTAACCTTCAACTTATTGTCATTCTTGCCGTTCGTTTTCATGACTTGGCATTTCTTGTCATTCAGCTTGAATCCATATTTTTGCTGTATTGTCTTCCAGTTTGTTAGTTTTGTGCTGCAACTGTTGCATTGTTGATGATAGAAGGGCGATATCATCCGCAAAGTCGAGATCTTCCAGCATTGTAGTAAAATTCCAGCGCATACCCGTTCTTTTGCTGTTTAGTGTTCTTCGCATCACCCAGTTGATTCCTAAGAGAAACAGAAATCCTAACATGCAGCATCTCTGCTTCACTCCAGTCCTCACTGCGAACCAATCAGTTTTCTCATTTTCGTCGATTACACAGCACTGGAAGTCTTTGTACAATGCTTTGACCATCTCTATAAGCTTTTTGAGAATTCCGTACTGTCCCATTATCGTCCAAAGACTATCACGGTGGATGGAGTCAAATGTCTTCAAAATCAACAAAATGGATGTGAAGAGTGGCATTTCATTCATTCGCTTGTTCTAGTATATTCCTGAGAATGAAGATCAGGTCGACTGTTCCTCTGCCATTTCTAAAGCTTGCCTGTTCCTTTCTGAGACTTATATCAACCTATTTTTGTATCCTGTTGATGATAATCTTACTAAGCACTTTGCTGGTAGTAGAGTAATTTCCTGCCAGTTTCCACATTCTTGTAGGTTCCCTTTCTTGGGGATCTTGCATATAAAACACTTGTTACATTCTCTTGGAACTCTTGTATTTTCCCAAATGAGGTCAAAAACTTGTTTTATCTCTGTGTTCGTCATAACAACGTCTGTCCTAAGCAACTCTGCAGTGATTCGGTCCACTCCAGGGGACTTCACATTTGTCAACTCTTTCACTGCCGCTTCAATTTCTTTAATTGCAGGTGGTTCTACTGATATGTCAAGGTCTTCTATTTGCTCGGTGTCATTTCCTGGTAGCTCAGTTGGTGCCGCTCTGTTGAAAACTCCATGGAAGTGCTCTTTCCATCTTTCTAGTCTGGCTTCTTTACCCTTCAGCAGATCTCCATTCTTGTACTTGACTGCTGCTACCTATCTAGAACTCTGTCCAGTGAGTTGCTTCACTATTCGATACAATTTTTTCTGTCTCCCGTATTGTGCTGTATTCTCGGTCCTTTCTGCTTTCTCTTGCACCCACTCCCTCTTGTCTTCCCTCACACTTCTCTTCAATGCCGGTCTTTCTCTTTGTATTGTTGCTTCAGTCTGTCTTTGATCCTCTCTGAACGTGTGCTATCAATTCTGGTCTTGATTGCTTTCCTCTCGTCCATTAGTCTCCAGGTTTTCTCTCGTATCGATGGCTTGCTCTTTCCCTTCCTGAAACCAATCAGCTCTTCCGCTGACTTGATATAGGCATTCTTCTGATGATCCCAGACTTCCTCCAAGTCTCGGCTCTCGTTGTTCCTGTTTTCTTTCAGCCTCTTCTCCACTGCCTTGCAAAACTTCATCATCGTTTCTTCGTCTTCAAGGCGTTCCACATTAAGTCTGGGCTTGATTTCATTCATATTTCTGTGTGATCTAAGACGTAGCCTGATGCGGGCCCTCACCGAGTAGTGATCACTGTTGATATCAGCCCCCCACCCTCTGCAACCGACAGTCAAGAACTGATGATCTCCAATGCCCACTTATCAAAAGGTGGTGGATCTGATTTTTTGTGCTTCCACCTGGCGACACCCAGGTAGCTTTGTGTACGTTTTTGCGAGGAAAAAGAGTTAGTGTTATTACCAATCTGTTCATTTGACAAATCTCGCACAACCTTTCCTCATTACATTCTGTACTCCACGTCCGTGTATACCCCTCGTTTTTTCATAGCCACTGTTGTCACTTCCAACGTTGGCGTTTAGGTTTCCTATAATGATAATCATGTTGTTTTTATCCATTTTTACCCATCCTAAGTTTCCTAGAGTTCTTGGTAGAATTGGCCCTTTTCTGAATCTTCTTTTTCATTATGAGGCGGGTGGATTTCAATAGCACCCATCCTATTATACTTCGAGTAAGAATCTCGCTGTTGTGATCCTCTTGCTTATTGGTGTCCACTCTAGCAAAGATTTTATTGCTTGCTTGGCTGATCATAATGGCAATACCTCTTCCATACAGTTCTTCATCGCTGCTGGACGCTGAGCTTCCCGAAGTCATTGTCCCAACGACGTCAAAATCCCATCGTCGGCGATCTCCGCTGCTCTTTGATATTCGTGAGTAATGATGTTTAAAGTTTCTGTAACATGACTTTTTTACATGAGTGGGCTGTTAGCCAAAACAAAAAAGCTCAACCTGGAGAACCAGGGATCACATTTAGTCTGGCTTTTTCCCTTCGACCTGTCTGGCATGGGTGGCCCTACCAGGAGCACCAGGCTCCAGCCAGCATAGCTGTCACGATCAACAAAGCACGCAAGCAAGCAAGCAAGCCTCCCAATCGCGACAAGATAGTGATCCTTTGGGACGTATAAGCAGGCGACACTTTACAAATTGATGCTATTGCAATGTTTAAAACAAAAAATAATAAACTTGCCCATTATCACTCAGGGATGAGTTAAGTCTGGAAGGGAAATTAGAAGGAAGTCTTGTAATCTATTCATCCTCTGGATGTCTAAAAGCAGCAAAGCCACCTTTAATGTTCTTTTCCAATACATTTATATTTATCTTTCTCAAATCCACAATCTTTTCTATTTTTAAAGTGTCGTACGAGGTCACAGGTAATGTTCCCATTTCTAATGTCAAATCTGTGAGAGTTCATTCCCTGATGTAATTGATGGGTACAGTATCCTACATAAATTAACCTGTATTCCGTGCATTAAGCAGCATAAATTATGTCAGATGAAAATAATTATAAATAATTATAAATAATTATAAATAATTATAAATAACAGTCTGACGAAGGTACCGAAACATGTATATGTTAAATAACATATTTCAACTCAAAACTAATGTATTGTTTATTAAATTTCCTCCTTGTGTAAAACATTATCTCCCAGCAATGTCGCTGAATATCTTATCTGTACCACTAATGATATTGCATGTAACATGGATGTTGAGATGCTAAGGATTTTCAAGATTTAGCGGGTGGAGGATAGGAAATATCAAATTTTAATGCTTATCCTCAACTGAAGATGTTTTTTCCAAAGCCTTTTATTTTATCATTCGGAGAAAAGAAAACCCTCAAAGATATCTTAATAAAAACGGACATTTCCTATTCTCCCCAAGCTAATCTGGAAATGTAAGGTTTTCAAAGTATGGAAGATGACGAATGTTACTCTTTGGACGATTGTTTTCAGATATTTCATTTTCGTGAGCTAAAGCCACTGGATTGGTTATAAGTCCCTTAAATGTGACGAAGAAATACATTTAATTCACTCAATGTGAAAAGGAAGTTTAAAATTGAAAACCTGAACAAGATGGTAAGAGTCTCATATAAAGGAAGGGAAAATGACGAACAGCTGATAATTCAACAAGAGTCTCGATTTGGTGAGACCAGCTTGAAACTGAAAAGTCCGCTGACATGACGGCGACTGTTTCTCACAATGAAAAGTGCTGCACCCAAACCCTGATTCAGTGTTGATGCATCTACGTATAATATAAGCTTGTGGTTTGGACTGCATCTTGCAACACCGCGGACATTGTTTATGGAGATCGTTTGTCCAATCAATCTTTTCCTGCCCTTGCAATCCGTTAATGATATCTTGCAATGGTGCAACAAGTAACGAACCACGCGGGATACATCCAGAGAGAGAGAGAGAGAGAGAGAGAGAGAGAGAGAGAGAGAGAGAGAGAGAGAGAGCTTTAAACGCACCAATAAATGATTTCGTGGAACCACATGTTGATGGTGGTTGGACAGTTGAAAATGGAGATATTTTGAGTGGATAAGGTATGAGTGTGCCATTGTTCCATGTCCATCCTAAAATTGTCGTTTCTTTTGAACAGAGCACGGTTTTTGCTGTCGACAAGTTCAGATTGTTCTGGGAAACCAGTTGTAACACCTGATCTCAATTCTCCACCATCTCTCTGATAGTGTTTCCGCATACATTTTTTCCACATACATGAATGTCATCTGCTATAGCAAAAGCAAATATTTGCTGTGTAGTCTCAAAAACAAGATGCATAAGATCTTGCACGTACTCAGAAGAGCCTGGGGTGCCCATAGCAGAACAGGTATATTCAGTAAACCTTGGAATGGCGTGACAGTGCTGAGGAATTTTATGGAGGACTTTACCACTAGAATCTGAAAGAAACTTTGGGTTAAGTCAGACTTCAATTCGGATAGGTTGGGTAGGGCATCATTGCAAGTTGTAGATACGGTTGGTAAAATTGTTGTATACTGTCTGAGGTCATTAAAAGCAGTAACAAGTGTATGACGTCAATTCGGCTTCTGGACAAGAAAACTTAAGAGATACATAATCACGTCTACATCTGGTTTGGGCAGAACACCTAATGTCTCTAATTTATCCTTTCGTCCTGCAAAAGTTGTTGGTTTGATTGTTTATATAAAGAAAGTTAACCTTTTTGGATTGGTGGAATAGTATTACCGAAATTAAACTTGGCAGGGGGTCCAAAGTAATTGGGTCTGAAAAGGACGTTAAAGGAGAGGATACAGAATCCTTTAGCAACTTCCGCATCGTAAGCTTTTAATTAGTCATTTTGTAACTCTAAATATTGGCCAGGCATGATAACGTGTAGAATCGCTGGGAAGTATAAAGGATTCGGTACGGTAAATATAAGATGTAACAGATTTGGATCAGCACGAGATTTTGGTGTTGATGATAGTGATCATTCCCTCTTTCAGATGAAATTAAATGTCATTCTCCTTGCAAAAATGAACACGACTTAGAATATTGCAGTCAAGGTCAAGGATATCAACAACCAAGGCAGCAGTCGGGAGTTGGGAGGAACCAAAACGTAGATGTATTTTGCGATTACTATAAATCTTTTAGTGCAGTCTTAGCAAACCTCCGAGGGAATTTTTGATTGGTTTAATAGGGATATCAGCATATTTGATGAATGATCGAGATAAGAGAGGAAGGATATAGCTCAAGTTTAAAAAACTATGAATTGGTTGGTGATGGTAGAGGGCTTAGAAGCTTGAGGAGTCACATTAAAGATATATGACCCGATTCTGGGGACTGATTTGTAAGGCACTTTTATCAGGTAAATGCTTTGTATTAGAAGGTGCTTTATTGACATCATCTAAAAAGGCTTTTGCGATTTTGAGCTTCTCGAATTTTGATGAAAAGCAGCAGCCTGTGATATCGTGGCCCTGGTAATTTCGATCAAGGTATTTACACAGGATGCAAGATATCGATGTTTCATTTGAATATACCTTGTTGGTGTTACTTGCACGTCGATCTTGTTACAATAGTGGTCTCCCTGATAGTTGTTGGCACAAAATGGCATAGCTGATAGAAATGTCTTCTGGGACTATTAGGTCGATCAGAAGACACTTCATTGCCTCAATTAACTGTCGTTGAATTTTATTCCGTGTTCTTGTTTGTAGGTCATGAGCATAGATTTGACCAATGTGTACTGAGAGACACTCGTCGATAAAGCCTTTGAGGCCAGTGTAGCTCGAATAAAGAAGCTAGCTCTGCAAATACTCAGTTGGAGTATACCTCTCAAAATGTGCTGCCTCCCCCCCCCCATTCGCCAATAGTTTTGAGTACCGTCTGCACAGTTAGGGACATACGTACTTTTATTATTAATCGCGAGGTTTTGGGCTGTGTTCAGCGTTTCCTCCACTTAACGTTGAGCATAAACTACAAGGTCGACTGGTTCAAAAGTGGATTTATTTGAAAGACGGGAGTTACAACAGCTGGTCAGTGATCTTTTACTAACAAAATCCAATGGTTTCCGATTACAGCAACGATTCCACGTAAGAAAATTTGTTTCTGCAGGCAGAAAACACTTCAACTAAAACGGACATTTCAGATACAACACCAACTATGGTTCTTTCAGTTATTAGTTGCCACTGTGACATTTCTTCAATTCAGCTGGTGTAAGGTACTCTCAAACTTCCTGATAGAAACTGTAATGCAAATGTCGTAAAAAAGTATCCTCTTCAGCCCCAGTAGCCTAAAAAAACCACAGTTATTACAAAATAGATTATACAAGAAAAAGCTCACATCTATATTGAATAAAAATGAAAAACCAAAGATAAAGGTTTTTCGGCCAGACCAGAACCGGTACTCACCAAACCCATGTTTTTATCGAGCTCACCATGGGGTCGCTCTTTCCAGTCTAGCTCCTTTGTTGGCTCATCCACACAAGGAGTTTGGGAAAGAAGAAGTTGAATATTCAAGTATTAAAGACTGAATCTCCTCACGCTGAGACTGCACGGCGTAGGAGCGCGTCCCTCGGGTGGCGGATAAGGGATTGTACACGTGGGCCAACGCAGTCTAAGGGAAGGAAAACCCTGACAAAAAACCCAGATCTTTTAAGTCTGGGGGTTGGGCAGAAGGTCGTCTTCTTACTCCCATAAAAAAAAGCTGGTTGCAGACACTACAAATCCTTGTGTGCTTCCTGGCACAAAGAGATTTAACACACACATAACATAAGACTGAATTTACCAAGCTATCTAACCACATTTAGCCTTGAGATACATTCGTAATATGGGCTGAGATCTCTATTGATAAAAGAAGAGAAATAAGCAAAACTACGAACTTTCGCTTTTTTCAAAAAGGTTCTGAATGCAATGTTAAATCAATGATTCACATCTCATACAATAACAGTCAAATATTTCGGTTTACAAAATACAAAATATTACATCACAGAAAACCTTTTTTAAACAGTACGTAATAAAAATATTTTTCCACAAACCAACGAGGAACAGAAAGATAAACGCTAGCTATTCTAATAAATAATACAATTCAAAACTAAAATTAAACAGAAAATGCAACAAAAAGTTCAATTTCGCGACTACTGTTTTTCCCCTTAAGGGCTCCGTGTCTCAAACCTATAATTTCTTACATAATATTTTTGTATTTACAGATGTAAACAGTAACTCTCCCTGTAGTATTACGCTAGATAAACAATGCTCACTATTTGGAAAGGATATTTCACACATCTAAACTTTGGCTCATTAAGCAGCAAAGCCCGTAATTACAGTGACATTGTCCTAAGATTTGTACTGAGCATTTTACAAAACCTTAAGGGGTTTTTTGACACTTTACAATATGGTTTTGATCTTTGATCTTACAGCCCCCTATCTCCACTATAAAGATTTAAACCCTCTCTATTATTTCCAAAAACTCCTTGAATAGATCCAGTCACCTTTTCCAGCCCCATTCTACTTCTCCCTCCCCTTCGCTTATTACCGACCTCAGAATACTCTCATTATTGCCACAATAAAACCAAGTAAGCTAAACCTAGTATTATATTCTCCAGCGTAAGCTACAATTTTCATACATATTTCGGTTGTCTCACATATGCCCATACATGGTCTCCCATCGCTTTAGACAGCAAAAGTGGTGTCGTGTTGAACTTTGTTTTCGTTTCGGACGTTGACAAAGTACCGCTAAATATTTACCTTCCAATGGTTCCTTGCTCAAGTTCAAAAATTTTTTTTTCTTAGCCCATATTGGATATATGGTAGTGTAAAACAAATATCAATGAATTAGCGACCAAAATGGAAGTCATTCATATCCTTGTCTTTGAGGGAAAGAGTCCCCATAAATGCTAAAATACAAGTAAACAGTACATCGCAAATGCTATAATTGTGCTGCATTCATTCTGAAGGAAAATATGGAATATCGAGGACTGTTAACCTGCCCAAGCTCTGAAGCTAATTCAATACAAAAGGCGAGGCTTAGAGGAAAGGCGGGGATCAGTTTTGTTATTCTCCCATTTAGAATGTCAATTTTATCGGAGAAACAAAGTTGGCGCAGTATTTTCGGGCTCATGTCAAGGCTCAAACCGGTCATTTCTAGAATGGAACGCTGATGATCAAACGCTCTACTGATAATGTCTTTTACTTCGGCATTACCATTACTAGCTGCTGACAAGCTCTTCAGGTCAGTAAATTCGAAACGTAGAAATCATTTTTTTGACTACCTTCAAATTCAAATCCCATTATTATGATTACAGTTATAATCGAAATAGCGGATAAAATTAAATAAAAGATGACGAAGAAAACAAACTTCTTTATTAATCTATCTTGTACTTAACCTTAATTTTTCAGTTCTGAGCAGAAAGGTAAAGAAACTGGCACGATAAACTGCAAACTGAACCATTTTTATAAAAATTACTACCTAAATTAACAGTGCTTTTAATTTAACATGAACAATTTCGGCGCCGGCGCCTATGTCTACCGTTTCTGAGAAAACCATGTTTTAGTTAAAGTTAACATCAGATATCAGGCATTTAGGAAAGTGGAACGTAATATGGAATATTTTGAACAACGGCACGACCTTACAGGGAAAATGGTCAATGCGTTTCCCTGCGATTACTTTTCTTAGCGGTTCTTTCAGCGCAATAAAATCGATTTTCTTAACATAAAAAAATATTTGGTATTTCTGTGAAACGGCAGAACTGTTAAAAGACTTGCATACGAGTTTGTAGGGGACGTTTAAAAGACTGCAAAACTATATGACGAGCCCTAAACAACTATTTCAAGTAAAGCATGACAAGTAGACCCTGTGCGAATAGGAATAAAAATAAGCTCCAAAGTAAGAACGATGCCGATATAATTTATTTAAATAGTAGGCATCAGTCCTAAGCTAGCCCCGGAATGTTATAGTACAGGTCCAGAGAGTCTGGGTTCACAAAAGATCCTCTTTCTGTAATATGCTCACCACTAAGAATTTTCTTTACTGCTACTTCAACTTTCTTGCCGCTGATCGTGTAAGGAATATCCTTTGTTTGCAGTATCACACTTGGCACATGTCGTGCTGAAAGGTGCTGTCGAATTTCGCTTTTAACTTTTTTTTCCAAAACTTCAGTTAACCTGAAACAAAATAATGGGGAAAGCGGAGGCCTAAATGATAAGATGACATATCAATGAACATTTCATTACCTTTTATATAATTAA
Organism: Morbakka virulenta; assembly: GCA_003991215.1. Taxonomy (NCBI): domain Eukaryota; kingdom Metazoa; phylum Cnidaria; class Cubozoa; order Carybdeida; family Carukiidae; genus Morbakka; species Morbakka virulenta. The sequence goes on from RDPX01000228.1 coordinate 183,862, forward strand.
TAGCATGTTTTCGTGTTACTAAGAACATGTTAGAGAAGCGAAAGTAGCAATGCCATTGCTGACAAAGCTGATTCAGTAAGCGGCAACATACATACCATTACTCATGAACTAGGTAAAATTTTTTGAGGTCGTCTTTGAAAGCTTTTTCTGTACCGCTTTCAAGCGCCTTGATATTGTATATACATCATACAAAATGATAGCAAATGGACACAAAAAGACACTCAAACAAATTGATGACAAGCACGTGAATTAGAAATACATCAAATAATGTCCATATTACATTTTTACAAAGTGCAGTACAAACTTTCAAATATAAATCCACTAGAATACAAAATCTAATAATTTAAACAATATAACAATTGCCCACCGTTGAAAAACAATTTCTGGAGCCTTATGACTAAAATGACTGAATCATAACGGTAATACAAAAATGTGTGGATGCACAAGATTGTGATGAATAAAAAAGGAGTTTATCTTTGACACATTGTTATTGAGTAAAATCATATGGAAAACACAACGATGCTGATGATCCCTATAACTCGAGAAAAAGACAATCAAGGAGAGTGGTTACGTCTAGTAACATCTTAAAAGAATAAGTTACATTTTTACAGGCTATTCAGTTGCATTAACGCTTAAATCTAACCATATCGTCTTGACTTGTCGGGATCCCCGTACACATATTTTCTATGGATCGAGTGAAAGATCCCATTTTGCTTTCCTGAAGCCCTAGCGAGGTCCGGGCATAGACTGTGGAACCGACCGGTAACCTGATCCTAGTGATGGTCAGAACTGAGAGGTGTTGGCTGTTTATGAATTTTAGGAGCTCTAAAGATCTGGTGTTGTGGTGTGAAAACCGAATTAAACTACCACTATTACTATAATTATCCGTGCAATAAAAATCATTTCAAATAATTGAATGGCATAAAGCATGAGTTACGGTAAACTCAAATTCTCCTGCTAGACAGCCAAAGGTTACAAAACACAATATCTAAAAATTACTAAAAATTGTCAAAATGAAATCAAGTGTAACACTTACTCCTGTTCTTCTTCAGCCAGTTTTAAGAATAATATCACTCGTTCTCCATCTTCAGTTGACTGTCCAACACACAAACTGTCAACCACTTCTGGAAAACCACTGGACTCAACTACGAAGTCAAATATGTACTACAGTTAGTCTCAAAAATTGGATATTATTTATCACTCTCATATAAGATTACACTTACAAGAATAAACACAAGTCTAAATCATATTAAAAACAAATTTAAACTATAGAAAACATGAGTTCAAACCATGTTTAACACAAATTTAAACCATGTTAAAAAAACGTGTGATACCAATCACGGGCCTCATGGAAAGGAAGCGAATAAAATGGTTTGTGCGTGTGAGCAACAGCGAGTTAGACACTGACCTGAAAAGATCACACTAGATGAAGATGACAAGAAGGAGAAAGCGTGGGAGACCCAAGCACAGATGGAATGACACGGTCAGTAGAGACCTACAGGTGTGTGGCCTGCAGAAGGAATATGAGCTTGATAGATGCAAGTGGCACGCTGTGGTGAAAAATTGGCAGACACCCGCTACCCGAACAAGAGAGGGCGGAGAAAGGTGAGAAAGGTGAAGTGAGAAAACACAAGTTTAAAACAAATAAATTTCACAATGTCCTTGCCCTTCATGTTTGTACAGATCATTTGTCTTTGAAAGGGTATCGTTGTGCTGTGGGAGGTTCAACCCTATATGCTTTATTGGGATGAGATGTCCAACGAAAGGATACTAATATACGGCACTTCCGTATATACGTTTTTGCACTTACGAGCAAGTGACTGGCGGTTAATAATGGGTTGAACTTGTCAAAATAGTGTAGATGGAGAAGATTTGGTGTGGTAAAGAAGTGAAAAATACTTGTGCACCGCTTTGAGTTCGAACCAGTGCCTAAAGCTTCGTCCTAGCAGATGTAGTCTCAATACTACGGGCTTAACAAGATCAATTTGGAATAAGACCTTTTGCCTAAATGGGCCATTCTCCAGTTACTTATCGTTTGGCCTCTCATGCAAATAAAGAATATGGAGCTGAATTTCCCGCACAACAACGAGTTCCCTCCTAAGGCGGGGGCAGCCGATACCAACAAACATGGAACTCAAGGGCATTGTTAAAATAATATGGTTTAAATTTGTTTTTAAGCGGGTTTAAGCTTGTGATTAATATGGTTTAAACTTGTTTAATATGGCTTAAACCTGTGTTTAATTCATTTGAAGGAGAGGGTCTGAAATTGTTGACAAGTGAATATATATATATATATGTATAAAATACTTTTTTATAATATCGGAAAATGAACAACAACACAACAAACAAAATATAAACATATCTTAATTATGTTAGCTATTTTCAAAAAATACATTTAAGAAAATATACACAAGTGAGAGGTTCTGTGTTATTAAAAACAATAGTGCGTCGGTTAAATATCGACTAACAAAGAATACTGTGATTGAAAAAAGTATGCGCATCAGTGACCCTTCGGTAAATCCAACTTGGTCATTTTTTTTGAAGGAGGGAAGGAGAAAGAGTTTTCCTTAAAGAATATCTTTGATACCATCAATAACTCAATTGAGAGTCCGTATGAAGTTGTTTGGAAGCAAATCTGGACATCCATTTTAGTTTAAAATTGTCAAAACTTCTCCACGTGCCAATATTTGGCAGCTGTTTAAAAAATGTGTTGGACACGGATGAAAAACTGAAAACCAATTTTCGACCCAACCTCTACATGACAAGCTTGATTTGAATTCCCAAGAAATTTTTAAGTAATTCCGAACACGTCGTACAAGCATATAAACATTGGATACAAAGTTTCCAAAGCCCTGACAAAATAGGGATTTAAAAAGTTCTGTAACTGACTGTAAGCCGTTTTTCAGAATGGCTAGACATTTGTTTTGAGTTCTACTGTTTCATTTTTAGCAAAGGCACTACATATTGGCAATGTTGGTCCCAATGTTTCATGATATTGTATATAATTACTAAAAATACAAAACAAATGTGAAACAGTATAAAAACAATATATAAGCTGGATGTATAATCCTTTGAAACAATAAATGAAGTGAATAAAGTGTAATGATATTAAAAAACGTAGTACCTATAGAGTAAATTTCTGCACTTCCAAATCTCACGCCACTAGGGTTTAGAGTACCATCACTACAAAGAAAAGTGAAATCGAAATTCGCTAATTTTTTAATCAATAAGATTAATGATATTCTTAACATAAAGCCATCATGTGCTAAAACTACTCCGAAATATATCTCCTAAATCACGAAGATAGTCAAACAAAAAGTATATTAAAGGAGCGTTACCAAAAGGAAACCAGATATATTTTCTGTCCCAAGGCCCTGAATACAAAGGCAATTTTGTGTAGCATTGGCCAGTAGAGTATACGCCTGGGTTTGCTGCACAGTCACCTAGTCCAAAACTTGGTGTGATTGTGTGTGTATGTGTATGTGTGTGTATGTGTGTGTGTGTGTTGGGGGTGGGGTGGGGTTCAGACAAGACAAATAATTGCTAAGTACTACATGGTGCATAAATAATAGATGTACTGATATTGTAGCAATGTTTAAAGTTTGCTTTCGTGCTAAACCAACATTGACTGGCGGACGTTTGTGGCTCAGTCATGTAGTTTTAGCACTGACCATTGTTTGCCTTCAGCATTAAATCTAGTAGAGTGGTGAAGGGAGTAAATCACAGATGTGTACCAGGGAAAGAAAAGAGAGTTCTTCCTATAATAAAGAACTCGGGCAGTACACGTAAATGTGCAAAAAAGGAGTCAGAAATAACGTCAGGGTAAGACAGGGCGGGCATCGGTAGGAAAGGAAAGTGCAGGTGGTGATGGCAGATATTACAAACCCACTAATGAATCTGATGATATTGACTAAAAGAAAAAAAGACCGTTTTGACACTTAAAACCTAATGTGTTAAGCTTTGAGGAAAGAATACAAAGGTAGCTTTTAAACCGTTTCAAACAACAGTTAAACAGTTATGTCGAACACATAATTGTTAGATATTTATTGTTTATACACCACAGCGTGGTTAAGTTGCAGCCTTGGGGACTTTTTCAAATTTGGTTTTTTCTTTGTACTTCTTCCCCCTTAATTTTTGGTTTATTTTTCTTTTATCTCCAAAAACATGAATCAGCAGCATGCCACTTATGACGGAACAGTGAAGTGGGCATAGTACTTTCAGGAATGTAGGTGAAGCTCGAACCAGGAACGTTTTGCATGGTAAACTGTTGATTTTACCATTTTGCCACTACTAGCACAATAAAGTAAATCGCAGAATTTGTATTGTCCAAGGCGAAATGACAGTGAAGATTAAATACTAAAAACAGTTTTTCTTTCTGGATTCTGGTTATCGAGTGGTTGGGTGCTTAACTTTACGCTTGCCGTGTATTCAAGTTACGAAGTATAAAGTATAGGATGTTACGTCTGCAAACATAGCAAATCGCAGTCTTCGTAGTCTAAGACGAAATGACAGTGGAGATTAAATCCCGAAAACAGCTTTTTCTTCTGGATTCTGGTTATCGAGTGGTTGGGTGCTTAACTTTACGCTTGCCGTGTATTCAAGTACCGAAGTACAAAGTATAGGAGGTTACGTCTAAAACACAATAAGTCTGATAGATAAGGGAGTAAATGGGTCTCAGAAAAATAAGAATCCAGATTCTACAACATGCAAAAGAAACAAGAGACGACAGGCGTCAAGGACTTAGTCCATCATTTAACACAAGGCGCACCTAGTGCATCATCTAACACAAGGTGCACCATTGTACCATCTAACACAAGGCGGACCTAGTGCACCATCTAATATACGGCACACCTAGGGGACCATCTAACACAAGGTGCACCTAGTGTACTATCTAACACAAGGCGCTTAAAGAACAAATTTACAACAAGTAAAAAACCTACACTTATCCATACTATACTATGTACAAGTCTATGATAGGGGATGCAAAAATACCAGGTCAACAAATGCAAAATTCACAAGTCTCAAATAAAACAGTACCCAGAATCAACATTTACCTTCGTCCTAGCATAATAATTCCACCAGTGCTTGAATTAAATTCGCAATAATCACCATGGGCCCACACTCCTACGACGAAAAAAATCCTACATAATAGGGATGGGGCAATTATTGTGTAAACCTATAATTAATAAAAAGATCAAACAGTAATTGTTATGAGAGACAGTAATTAATAAATGAATTACTGTCTCTGATACAAAGGAAATAGGGTTGAATCATCGCCTGGTAAACACTATTGCAAAGGAAATATAAGAAGTAGTTGAGAAAGAAAGTTATTTGATCTAGCCGAAAAGGGGTTAAGAAAGTATAAATGAAGAGAAAACGTTTGGAATGTAGTAATCCGAAAGCTTTGGTGGGAAGTAGGCCTTGGAGTATGACTGCAGACCTCCAGAAGGATCAGATATCGAAGTTGATAAAAATTCAATCGGTCCAGTTGTTGAAAGCGTGAGGCAAATGCATATTACAGCCATCAAAAGAGGGGAGGGGGGGCTACAAAACAGTGTGGATTCCCGTGACGATCCCTGAAACCTTATGGTGTTGGGAATACGAGTTTTAGATCTGCAATATTTAAACAGGTAAGCTGTTTTCAACTTTTGCAAAAGGCCAAGAAATGTAGGGAATCAAATGTACATAGAAATATCATAAATGAATATCATACCGGGTCAATTATCTAAAAAATATAGAGGGATTGATGCAGCAATTAAATCGTACACTAAGGTATCATATCTTGCGAATCTAAAAAAAGATTTTCTGTGGAAAAATTCTGAGGTATAGGTTTCGCGCCTGGCCAAAAACGAATACCTTTAAAACACTTCCACGTCATTCATGTACTGTTCCACCACACATCTCAACCCCTACCCATTTAAACGAAAGCTTCTCCTCTAACAGCAATAAACATACAACTCAGAGCAAAACCGAGTAGACTACGGCGCTAAAAAAGAGAACTTTTGACAGAATTTCTACAATACGGGCTAGGCGATGTAATATCTCCTCTATAGACCTCACTGTTCTCCAATACGCCTTCTATGGAATTATCAATATAACCTTACCAACACCAATGTCTTTACAAACGTATCACAAACAGCCGGGGTCAATGGGTGGATATTTTGTCCGCATGCACAAGTAATCTATTACCCACAAATCTAAATCGAACAGCATAATGTCTCCTTGTATGGATTTTTTTCGTACCTTCGAATTTCTCAAAATATGCTTTACGATATTTTTCTCCATCAGGATCATTCCAAAAGTAAACTGGCATAGAAGGAAATGGTTTCAGGCATACCAAATCACCACTTTCATTAACGACAGATTTCCCTGCAATGCGAAAAATGAAATGGAAAAACAATAAAAGCGTTCTGTTCTGTTTGATGTAGGACACCGAATCATTCTGGTAAAACGTCATTACTATCAAGTAAAAGAAGCCCATCTATATCTTCATTGAAGTGTATATATAGTCCGGTCTGTACACACGTGTTTCCCCGTCCCACGGCTCATCAGTGCAGACTGGTATCTCTGAATGTCTGTATTCTATACAGAGACTCGTATCAATTTCCATCACGATAACAGTTCTGAAAATTGCCCGGCATGTGCAGCCTCAGGAGCCAGAGATTTTGTGAACAGGGCAGGATGCTTGAATTACTAGAAGAGGAGAGATCTTCACACAATCGCTGGGGAGATCTTCACAAATCTCAAGAGCGCTCAACAACACAAAAGTTGAAGGGCGAATATAGTTCAGTCCGCAGGCACGTGTTTCACCATCCCACGACTGATTAGTGCAGATCATTTCTTCTTTTTGTCTGCTGAGTGCTTTCCTCCATCATATGATTTGAATGTTGTTAAGTCTACGGTCAACTCTGATCTCTTAGCTTTACTATATTTTTTCCGTTTTTCCTTTACAGTTCCATACATTTATTGGCTTTATGCCATTTATGGCTCTTAACCATTAAAAACGTGAAGATAAGCAAGTGTCGGATGCCAAGAGTAGGTGAACAGTACACCGTGTGCTTACGGGAAAATTCAAAGTCATTGGTTCCATAAATCACATGCAAAAATAAACACCTGTAATGATCATGAAACATAATTTATGATTAGTTTGTATTGTATTGATAGTATGAATGTGATCAATGAAGATTTTTTCAATGTATAATTTGATGTAAAATTTGAGCTGGGAAGGGGGGTGTCTCCTTTTTCATATTAAGAAAAAATACTTTCCTTCCTTAATAAGCTTTAAATCAACAATAATTTGTACTTTGAAGCACTGGGATCCAATGCAACAGCCTTAAGGTTCAAAAAAACACCAAACTATTAAAACTAACAAAAGCAACCTTCACATTTTTTAGGGGGGTAACGTAATGGGGACTTAGATTTGGTAGTGAGGAATTTCTTGGCCGGATACCCTTCCTGACGCCAACCAATGGCTTTTTCTTTTGTGAATTTCCAAAGTCGCCCTCTCGGGGAATCGAACCCCAAATTATTTATTTATTTATTTATTACGAATATTTATACAGGATAAAAACTTTTCAATAAATGTATAATTAAAAAATAATACATACAAATACCGTTATCAACACGTCTTCTGTTTAAAAAAAAACAAAACAAAAACCAACAAAAAAATCTGTAAAAGAATAAGAACCTGATAAAAACTAGAACCTGTGATCTTTTAAAATATCTTTAAAACTCATTTCTGTATATTTACTTCAAAATTCAAGTCGAAGATCATTAAAAACTTTAGCTCCCATGTAACAAATCAACTGTT
>RDPX01000228.1:200442-212097 GCA_003991215.1 Morbakka virulenta
TTTTTATCTTTCAGACATGCTCCTCCAATCACATCACATGATTCTTGTTTGGCAATCTTCATCTTCTTATACAACAGGTTCCGTCTAATGCTGTCTACCTCTTCCTCAGCTGCTTCCTTCATTGCTTTTGCTACCACTTTCTTTGTGACTTTGTTGGACTTCCTGTATTCTTCTCTACTTTCATCAGTTTTCAGCCTCTGCCATTCATGATAGCAATTTTTTTTCTTTTTCACAGCTCCCTGTACCTCACTGTTCCACCACCATGTCTCACCTTGCTGTCTTTTAACTTTGCTAATTCCACAAACCTCTACAGCTGCCTTTTGAGTACACGTTCTATATTTAATCCAGTCATATTCATCATATTGGCTAATATATTCATCCATTTTAGCTGAAAACTTCTCTTGGTATAATTCTTCTCTCAGTTTTTAGATTTTCACCCGTTCAGGCAATCTTCTTTTACTTTTTCTCTCTAATGTTCATTTAAACATGTCAATCACCACCAGGTTATGCTGAAGCTGTGTTGGTATAACACGAATATCTTTAACCTTCTTCCTGTCTGATGCACTGATTACAAAAAAGTCAATCTCACTTTCATTTCCGTCTGACCTGAATGCAACCTTTTTCTTCTTTACAAACCATGTGTTCACAATGGTCATCACTGTCTGCAAACAAAACCCCAACAGGCCTTTACCATCATCATTCCTTCTTCCCACTCCAAATCCTCCATGAGCCCCTACAAAGCCATCTGATTTGCTTCCAATATGACCATTAAAATCACCCCCGATCAACATGACATCTCTTGATCCTTTTATTTCCACTTCATTTATCAAGTCATCATAAAATTTTTCCTTATGCTCAATTCCAAGGTTACATTGCGGGGCGTAAGCACTGACAGCTCTGAACATCAAATTTTCAGCTATCAGCACAACTACAATCACCCTACCACTCACTCTTCTAACCTCAAGCACATTATTGATTAAATCCTTCTTCACAAATATTCCTAATCCACGTTGGTTCTCCTTGCCACCTGACCAAAACAGTTTGTATCTCATACCTCTTGGTCCAATCATCTTCGCTCCACTTCCTCTCCATTTGGTCTCCTGCACACAACAAACATCAACCTCTCTTTTTGCTAATTCTACCAATACTTCAATTCCTCTTCCACTCAAACTTCCTACATTCCAGCTTGCAAACCTAGAGCCGTCTTAATGAGAAGCTTGTCTGTGCCACTTGCTTTATCAAAGGAGGACACAGGGCCCCACGTCTGCCTGCGAGCTGGCAGATGCCCATTCTTTATTGTACTTATCATTGGTCTAATGGAGCAGATTTCTTTTTTTTGACCGTATGCCTTTACTGACGTCAATCAGCTTTTGAAATCCGGGAAGTTGGCACCTTTATCTAGATGGCCGTTGGCTCATGAAGAGCTCATCCGCCCCTCTGTGTCTAGCCACAATAGGGTCTTGTATGACCTCTCCAGTTGATCTATTTAACCCATAGATGGGGCCCTGACAGGTACTACCACTCCGGGCCAGAGTGGACCTGNGGCCGTTGGCTCATGAAGGGCTCATCCGCCCCTCTGTGTCTAGCCACAATAGGGTCTTGTATGACCTCTCCAGTTGATCTATTTAACCCATAGATGGGGCCCTGACAGGTACTACCACTCCGGGCCAGAGTGAACCTGGGAGTAATGACAATTAAGGGGTGACTCCACCCTCCCAAAAACTTCAGAACTCCCGAACTGAAGCCTCATCACCGGATGCAGTTTTATGTCATACCCAGGACCTTGTCATACCCAGGACCTAATGGCAGTAAGTAATTGTAATGGTAGTACGTAATTGTAATGGTAGTAAGTAAGTGTAATGGTAGTAATTCTAGAATGCTTAAAAATTGGTTGAACTAGGACATTTTCTGAATTATATGATTTTGAACTACAAGAGTTTCACTGTACAATACAAGTGTGAAGGGTGAATTGGTAGACTAGTATATCCCCGAAATGCAGAAAATCGATTTTCACAACAGTTTTGGCCGTTGGGTTGAATGCGGGCTTTAAGTCTAAAATTGTCACCGCGTCACCCATCAAACTAAATTATTAAGAAAAATGCCTTGAAATTGTTTTCATAAATTTTACGATCTTGCGTCTGTAAACGAGGTCTAAGGTCAAAAACAATCTTAACAATTGCTACACAAATAAAAGATCAGCCATACTGGTGGGTTACAACTTATTTTATCACTCTTACAAGTAAAGAGATTGTTTCACATACGTGGATGAACTTGACGTTCCTCCAGCACTTGAAGCCACTTTGCTCCAGTTCCAAGAATGGAAATTCTAAAAATTAATTGATCAAAGTTGATAAAATCCAGTTGCGAGTCCAAGAATATCTTTAATAAATTTCAAAATGTTTTTTTATATAATTTAAGTCGATTCTCATTTTTCAGTTTTTTCCCAATTTTCAGTGGTCTTTTAAATATTAGATCCAAAAATTACGTTCACAACAATGACTATTGGGTTTTCCACAGTTTCTTTTGTTGTAACTCATGTTACACGTTTATTGCCATTAAGAAGTTCGCTGATTACTATTAACGATTAAGCGGTTACTATTAACGATTAAGCAGTTACTATTAACGATTAAGCAGTTACTATTAACGATAGAGCAGTTACTATTAACGATTAAGCAGTTACTATTAACGATTAAGCAGTTACTATTAACGATAGAGCAGTTACTATTAACGATTAAGCAGTTACTATTAACGATTAAGCAGTTACTATTAACGAATCGGCAGTTACTATTAACGATTAAGCAGTTGCTCTTAACGATTAACCAGTTACTATTAACGATTAAGCAGTTACTATTAACGATTACGAAGTTACTATTAACGATTAAGCGGTTATTATTAACGATTAAGCGGTTATTATTAACGATTAAGCAGTTACTATTAACGGTTAAGCAGTTACTATTAACGATTAAGCCGTTACTATTAACGATTAAGGAGGGTCCTTGTCTATTCTCCTTAACTGGAATTATTGTAGTTTAAAGTGAACAAGTAACATGATAAATTCGTACCATAAGAACAATCATTTTAGAGCTACTGATATCCTCTTATCCTAAATTTTAATTGCGGAGTTTTTGAACGACAGTATGATTAAGCTCCTTTATCGATGGAATGGTTAAAACTTGTAAAAGCGTTAGCTAGAATGACTCAAAGCATTTCAGGGGCATCGCTAGTACCAAGGCAAGCGAAGAAAGTGAAAACAATTGTTTTTTCTTCCTGTACGATGATTTCCTAAGAATATTGATTTAAAATTACTATTAAATATTGTTATCTAAACAACTAAACCAATGATCTGGTGATTCCTCGACTCTTAAATGGTAAACTGTGCAACAAGAAAGAAAAAAATAGGCAACACAAGTAACAAGTAATCACTAAATGCATACCATTACCACAGAAAACAAAGTAATTTTACGATCAATTGTCTACAAAAAATACACTATGCTCCCAATTCAACAATTCTACTGTAATAGTTGGATTACAATTTTGGTAATATACTGATCAAGCAACAAAAATATTCAATCGCCCAGGTGTCTGTCCGCAACAAATAAATACTCAATTTCGCACCCATGTGTTCCTATTTCCAAAAAGTCAGGAAAGCACGAAAAAGGTGATGATAAAGTTGTGTTGGAGTTTTATTATCTTTTATTTATCTTTTAACGAGTGTCATTGGCCAACTTGACAAAAAAGCCCAACAATAAAAGTAAAAAGAAACCCCAAACATACCCTACATTGTCGATCAGATCCCACAGCACATTTGCAGAAGGCAATAATGGAGATCCATCATATAGAACTACAGTAGCTCCAACTGCAAGAGCCGATACAAGCCAGTTCCACATCATCCATCCCGTCTATGAAGTAACAACAAGTTAAAAATAAATCTTGTGGCGTGCATCATGTAGGTGTAGATATGGGTGGCTTTAGGAGCCCGTGTCGTGATCCAAAGTGCATCTCGTGAACACGACCACATTCTAAGAGCTGGAGGCCAGCCAGCTCACCTTCCCAGAGTGGCACCCAAAGATCTCCATACCGTACCCATTTCACGCGTGGCATCCAACCAGCCAGTGCTTGACGTCTTCTTCCTCTAAAAATACTGCACCTATTACGTACACACTGATCGAGAGAAATTTTGAAAGTTGTTGTGTCCAGGCCGGAGAAACCCAGAAATGTATATGTCTATCAGAAAATCTTCGGGTTCTACACTAGGAATCAAAGACTCACATTGATTATGATGCCCATGGTTTTGAAGACATTCGTCCCAGAGGTAGTTGTCCAATTCGCCCCTCTCCAAGGTAGGAGCTGTCTTCTTTGAGGAGCTGTGGCGTCATATTTTCATTTCACTGTAACTTATCAAAGAAAAACTAAAAACTAAAAACTTATACTTTTAATTTTCTTTGATGCTTTCATCAGAACTTACTATTACCATTTTCCTTTGATAATATCAAACTGAAGATACAGAGAAGGTCTACGGTCATGTAAAATTAGTTGCCTCGTCACAATTCTCATTAGACTTTATAATTAGGGTATTCCGTTACTACAATGGAGTAATATTTCGTTTGCGGACGATAAAGTTTCACCCTTCTTCTTCAAGCTCTTTTACAAAGACTTCTACTCAATATTTCCCAAACTAATTTCAACAAGCCCATGGGTTTTTTAATTTCTTTACGTATTTCTCTGGTAATTTTTTCTCTGCTTACCTTATCTAGTCCGACCTAACCTTTATTTCTAGCCAGTTAGAAAATACTGAATGTTGAATTTGAAAAATACCGTTTCTGTCAGGTGACTTGATTGCTAACCAATGTAGTAAGTTGACAGGCTGATAATCATAGTAGATTGGTTACCAGACCTCTCATGTAATCGTTGTCACTACATTAGTAGTGTGTTTCAAAAGCAGTATAGCAGAAAATGCTTCCAACACTTTTCAATATCATTATACATGATTTACTTATATCTCATTAACAATTGCATTCTCAGGGCGAAGTGCAATAACTTTACCCCATCATCCTCTGCTGCTTCTAATAAGCTAGAAACGCGAATGCAAAATTAGGTCATACTGATTGACTGACGAACGAATGATGTGCATGATGTCGTGCCAAGTCTAACCAAACCAAAGCTTAGTGTAAAGACCTAAAACATGTAAATTGTACTAAAAATGGCGACAATATACTCACTGTTGTGTAGTAAAGAATAACATCTTTTTTTGTCATATTTCCATGAAGGATATGCTCTTTCAGGTGCTGAATAAGAGTGCCCTGAAGATAGGAAAAGCAAGGTATTTCAATAGAGTGACAACCTAACTAGTCTGTTCACTGCTGTAATTGTTATCACATATTTAGGTATCAAGAAATCTTCGTTTTTAAAAGAAGACTAAAACCTCTTTGCCTTAATACTGCGTAAGAAAACAAATACAGTATTTTCTTTTGAAACGGTCGTCACATTTTTGGGAAATAAAACAAATTATCAAAAAGGTTCGAGGGGATGGAAAATGAAAGGACACGTACAGAGCTTTGTATGAAGTACCTAGTTAGTTAATACAGGCCAGGCATCAAAATTGTAAGCATTTTCTTATCACGAGAATTAACGGATTATTGAATGTTGGCCAGGGCCCTCTGTCAAATGTAAACAGTTGTTTAATAGGAAAATCACGGAAAGAGATATATATATATATATATATATACACACTTTTTGCCAACGTGTTTTATATGTTTTTCGAAGTTTCCATGTCTACTGCAATATTTATCATAATTAGAACGTAAAAATAGCAGTGAATATTAGCATTAATATTTTTTCCCATAGTTATGACAGTGATAATCGAAATATACAAGAAAAGATGGAAGATAATGTTAAACAAAATAGAACATCTCTTGTTTGTTATCCTGGGGTAAAGCTATATCACGATCAATGAATTTAAGACATAACTAATATCTATGCCACTAAAACCATATATTTTGTTTTTCCACCATGCCTAGGGTGTACTTTCAGAAAATGGTAACCAACAGGCTAAATCCGCACACATTTCTTAACCAAAGACGCTTGCCCAGGTTCCACTGACCATACACACTTGCCCTGGTTCTATTAACCATACACGCTTCCCAGGTTCTATTAACCATACTCACATCCCAGGTTCTATTAAGCATAAACGCTTTACCAGGTTTTATTTACCATACACGCNTCTTGTTTGTTATCCTGGGGTAAAGCTATATCACGATCAATGAATTTAAGACATAACTAATATCTATGCCACTAAAACCATATATTTTGTTTTTCCACCATGCCTAGGGTGTACTTTCAGAAAATGGTAACCAACAGGCTAAATCCGCACACATTTCTTAACCAAAGACGCTTGCCCAGGTTCCACTGACCATACACACTTGCCCTGGTTCTATTAATCATACACGCTTCCCAGGTTCTATTAACCATACTCACATCCCAGGTTCTATTAAGCATAAACGCTTTACCAGGTTTTATTTACCATACACGCTTGCCCAGGTTTTATTAACCATACACGCTTGCCCAAGTTCTATAAATCAAAAACACTTGCCCAGGTTCTGTTAACCAAAAACGTTTCCTCAGGTTCTAAAAACCTTTTAATTCTGTTTTTCCACGTAGGTCTTCAGTATGTCTGTGCATGTATATTGAAAGAAAAGAACCAGCAAGCGAAATCTAAACATTTTTTTTATAGCCATACAGGCATTTGCAGGTCATACAAAACAAGGAGCCAAATTTGAATGCAATTTAAAAAAATGCATCAGTTTACAACAACCCCGCTAGTATTTATATTTTTAAAAGGTTATCAAGAAAGTTAATCGAAGCAAAATAACGATGACGCTATTCTCCACGTACACACCTACGAGACGTAGCGCCTCTCAAAAATACAAGTGCTCGTGAGTTTTTTTAATTTTTTACCCAGGTACAAACTTTGGTCTAGAACTCAATCCCTATAATTTAACGCGACTGAAAGAGATGGTTCTAATAGGTATAGCTTAAATACCATTTCAAATATTGAAAACCTTTCTTTTGTATTAAGATAAGAAAACCATACATTGAGCAAATAATGGTTCTACCCAACTTATGAAATACTAAAGGTTTTAAAACATGTATAAAAAAATAAAGATCTATAAGCCCCTATTGCATAGAAATTTTGATAGATAGATAGATAGATAAATAGCTAGATAGGTAGATATAGACAGATAGATAGATAGATAGATAGATAGATAGATAGATAGATAGAAAGATAGATAGACAGATAAATATACATTAAATCTCTAGTAAATTAGTAAAAATGCATTATAGTTTTCATAAAAAATCCAACTGATCATTATCGCTATCAACTTTTTCTTCGTCAAAAAGTCATCAGTGTCATGCGTGTTCAAAAAAAAATAAATAAATAATTGCAGTTACGCAGTCATAGCCAGGTTTCTTGTGGTTTCTGCCTCTGTTGTCATGCAATCTATTTCTGAGATCTTTCTCCTAGCTTTTCGGTCCCGTGCTGTCAATCTTATCGGTTTACAATCTTCCTTTTCCCTCAGAGTTGGTATTGGAGAGTCTCTTTTCATCAACTTCACTCTGGTGATATTTTTTGTATAGTGTTGTTACGATAGTTTCTCGGGGACTGCTTCTAAACCCTTTTTCTGATCTTTCAAAATAGAATATCATCGCTTTCACCGCAGATGTTTCATTAGATAGACATAATGTGTGACCTAACAATCACCATCTGTCGTTCAAAATGTGAACTGAAATCGGTGTTTTCTGTACCTTCTATACAAGCTTTGGTTGGAAATCTTGTTAAGATATCTTTTTTCTGTAAGCTGTCTCAGTTGTTGTCTGTGAAAAGCATCAAAACCTTTGGCTTCTTTTTGTACCACACATAACGTTTAGCTGTTGTACATTACGACTGGTTTAATAAGTGTTCTGTGAAACTTGAGACGAAGTTGTTCACTGGTATGGCCTTTTCTGATCCAGATCTGATTTAATCTATTCATTGATGCTATGGGCAATGGTTTTCTTCTTCGTATATCTTTTACATCTCCTAGCAGGGAGCCAAGCTTTATAAGCTGCCCCCAACGCTCTGTATTTCCGTCTCGTCGAAGAATTTCCGTTTGCTCCGTTTTGCTATTGTTTACTGTCAAATTCCCTCTTATTAGAACCTCTAAAATCGTATCTGTTATAATCTTCCTCTCCTTTTTAATTGTCGTGAGAAGATCAGGAGCATCAGCATATATAGGTTCCCAGGGCAAAGAGATTGTAAGCATATTACCACGTCCTTCATTCTCATCATAATCATTCATATCATTTCTAAAGTTCCTTACTTTTTGAATTGATTCTTCAAAATAAATGTCAAATAGTATGCCACTCAGTGCATCACCTTGTGGTGAACCTTAATAGCTAATAAAGAGCTGTGTTTCGGCGTTGTTTATGCTTCATCTTCAACTAGATCATTCTTGCTTTATCTTCATCGAGAAAATTCTTTACAATGCTAATGAGCTGTTCACGTCGGATTGTGCCAAAAGCGCTGCTCATGTCCAAACCAGTGTTGTAAACTTAAATTTGTGATATTTTTGTTTTTGCAATATTCCATTTCTATGTCCATACAATATCTCATGTACAGCGATAAGGTCGCCATGCTGCTTGAGAATGCGCTACAAAATGGTCTACCTTACGTTAAATGCGACGAATGACTATATTTGACAAGATCTTTCTCAGTATTGGGTTTAAACTGATCGCAGGTAGGTAACAGGTCTTTTGGTTGTGCAAGGCTTTTGTAAGAACACTAATATGCCTTTTCCTGATTCTAGTTCAAGTTCTTTTTCGAACGCTTCATTCAGTAATTCTTTGATGGCTTCGAACAGAGTCAAAGGGCCATACTTGACCATTTCAACTGATTTATTAACAATGCATGTGGAGCTGTTGTTATTCAGTTTAATGCCAGGTGCTACTTCTACTGTTTATATTTCATATTTAATTATCTAGGCTGGCCATCATATGACTTTACACTATTAAAATCTTTGTCATAAAAGTGGTCCTCGAAATGTTCCCTGACTACTTTGTAGATCACTGATGGCTTTGTTATTTTTTTTTTTTTGAGTTTTAACGTCATTTTCCCCCAGCAATCGGGGCTCAGAGTGAGGAATTTCTTGGCCGGATGCCCTTCCTGACACCAACCAATGGCATTTTTTTCTTTGCAAAGTTCCAAATTCTCCTCCACAGCTCGGGGAATCGAACCCGGAACTCTTGGTTACTGTGCAGTTGCACTAACCATTAAGCCACGGCTCCTCTGTTATGCATGTTGTATTCTCATAATAAACAAAAGGATTTGTAAAGGACTTTTGCTGCAAAATTTTAACATCTTTGAATCATCTTCTATTTGATTAGGCTGGCTAACTTTCTGATTGAATTCTAGTTCCTTATTTTGCTGAAGTCTCTACTTGATTTCATGCAGGTTCTTATTACGTTCTTTTCCCATCGATTTGTTCTCATTGACGTCATTACAACTGGCCAGATTTAGTCGGAGTTCCTTTTGTTTCTCTGACACTTCTCGAATGTCTTGATCGTAAATTCTTCGGTTACGTCCAACGTTTTCTAAGCATAACCTCGAAGGTTTTGTGCTGACTTCATAATTATTTCTTTTATGGTGTTACCTTTATTACTTTTACATTGCTTCAAGCCTTTTTTAATTACATTCTTGTTCAATTTTTGTAGTTTGATTTTCAATTATTGTTGAACAGTTCAAACGTTTCTTTTGTGTATTTTTTGCTTTTCGAAAGAGCTAAAATGGCTTTATTCGTAATCCGCATATTTCGATTCGATCCGATAATCATTGTTAACTTGTGTGCCATTGTAAGATCATGCCTCTCTTAAGACGTATTTTCTATCCCCTGGACATATGATTTAAGCAATTTGATTATAAATACCAGAAAAAAGACGTCCACACTAAGGTGTGGAACGTGTTCGAGCGAGCATTCAAGTAAAATAAGCTTTGAAAAATAAAAAATGTACCATCACACTTATCCCCAATGTTAATGCACATAAAATGAAAAATTTATGTTATGAAGTGTGCATTAATATTAGGGTGGGCTTTGAACATTATGCTGGTAAACAAAACAAAACAACATGGCAATCTACAAATCACAACGGCATGGTGGGCTCTTTAGTTTTCTATTATTTTTTTTAATTATTTTTTTCTCTATTTCCCCCAAACGTTGGTCATTGTGAACAAATTTTGTTTCATAAACGTTTTGTTATCTTCAGCTGTTTCCAAGAAAACTCAGTTTTAAGGCTCTGATTTTTTCCGTCTTTATGTTCTGTGCTAAGGTGTTCTCGCTCGAACAATAAATAGCTTTCTTGTTAACTTCTCTTGAGAACTCCCAAGTCGTAATAAGGCGTGCTGGGTGTTGAAAAGCACTGTTGCTGAGAATAGGTTATGAATGTTGTAAAAATCAACGTGGCTGACTGTTGTTGTTTCTCTTTTCTCTTGAGTACCTCCAAAGCAATGCTTCATTCCCAGAACGTTTTCTAACTTCTCCATTTCAATCATCTGCTATTAAAACAAGAGATGCTGCTTTTGATAATTCAGAAATCAAGTGCCCAAAATCTGAATACAACTGATCGGATTCGTCAGTTCCGTTTTTAAAGCGTTCTGAGGTGGGGGGATTATACATTTTTATTGTGATAACATTTCACACTAGCGGAATTTTCAAAGACGTTTTATTCATTTGTTGACTTTCGTACACTGGGTCTTTACTTCGAATTTGTATAATTGATATCGTATCGGAGACTTTCTAGTATTTGTGTATATGGTTATTTCCAAAGTGATGAAGAATCCATTCCCATAGTGTACTGACTCAGGCATATGAGGCAGTTGTTTCTAACATTTGTGTCCAGGCCTTCCTGTAATTTCATTTCTTGTAGACAGCAACCATCTACACGCTTTTCTTTATGTAAGAATAGTAAAATTTCGTTGAGGCTGAAGTATTCTTATGATTTGACAAAATATAAGGGTGAAATATTCTTAATATATTCTTATATCTTAGTTTTTATTTTTTCCAAACAGCTACAAAATTCATTGAATAATCACAACGTCACAATTCGAACGTCAACATTCTAATGTGACATTCTATTCGATGACGTTGTTGAATGTGTATGGTTTGTTATGAGAAAATTCTATCCTCGTGGAGTTGTGTAAGAGAAGTGTTATCAGTGTGTATCAGTGTGATGGCTACCCCAGTGAAAAAACAAAAAACTCTCGGACATTTTGGCTTCACAAAGTCAATCAAACATAGAGGAATATAATTTTTTTTAAAAAAATGCTTATTTTACTATATTTTAAAGTTCTTAAAAAATGTGCGGGTTATTTGGACACCCGATATATATCATGAAGTATGTTCAGAAAGATTTCAGACTTGTCTTATTTTAATTGCCATAATATTTCTGTTTTACTAAAATGTTATTCTTATGAAGCTCGCCCTGGAAATTTTCTTAAGATATTCTTACAAATTAGGCATTTTTCACCCTGATATTCTTATAGAAGCTATTCTTATAAAGAGAAAAGCGTGTAATTTGTACTTTTGCAAATCTTCGGTGGGATTTTTCTTTTGAATTCTTGGCACA
>RDPX01000228.1:213013-283383 GCA_003991215.1 Morbakka virulenta
AAATATGCTAACACTTCCTACCAATGTCTACAATTGTAGACTTCAAAATTTATTGACATGAACTTTTTGTGTAACGTTCAATAACAAAATAAAAGTATGTTTATTAGACAGAATCACCCTTGTAAAGTGTAAATACAAACTTTAAAACCGTCTTTACTGCCAGCTACCTTGCCAACACAGCAAAGTGCAGAACATGTTTGGCAGTTCAGATTTTTTTGAAAATTGGCACACTTCTTATATCTTATACTGACACATAGTACCAAACTAAATATCAGTTTATAGCTCATCTTGCCTATCATCTATCCTAAAATAACGAGGGACATAATTTAATGCCAAATATGCTCCATGTGTCTATAAAACAAGAATTGGATTAGAAGTCTACTTTTGTAGACATTGGGAGAATTTGGGTTAATTGCCATAATATTTCTGTTTTACTAAAATGTTATTCTTATGAAGCTCGCCCTGGAAATTTTCTTAAGATATTCTTACAAATTAGGCATTTTTCACCCTGATATTCTTATAGAAGCTATTCTTATAAAGAGAAAAGCGTGTAATTTGTACTTTTGCAAATCTTCGGTGGGATTTTTCTTTTGAATTCTTGGCACAAATCTCTAACATTAAATGTTGCTAATTTGAAGATTGATCTCATTCTGTAGTTTGCATCACTATAGACTTAAAGCTATGAGGTGTCACTGCTGGAGCTCCGCCACCATGCTCCTCCAGTACCCTTTGTTAGCACAAAAATTATCACTGTCGTCATCCTAAAAATTTAACTGATCCCCCTTAAATACACCTTAATTTTATTATTCCTATCACCACTACCTCCACTAAGTTGTCAAAAAGTCTAGAGAATTTGACAACGGGCTTCACGAAATTCTCGATGTTACCTTTTTACTGAAACTGATAACAATGACTGTAACAAATAACTTTGAGCTCCTAATTTATATTCTTACCCCGGCTGAATGCACCATGCATTTTGGTTTTCCAGTTGTTCCGGAGGAAAACATAATGAACAATGGATGGGAAAATGAAGTCTGGCAAAATTCAAGAACTGGATTTTCTTCTGCTAGGTGTAAAAAGTCATCCAGAAAAATACTAGAAGAACAACAGACATGTATTTGCTATGTGTTTAAGAAGAACATGGAAATGAAACATCATTATTCTTTACATCAAACCAGCTAAGCAGACTTCAAACAAAATAGTAACCGTATTTCCTCAGCTACAGGCCGCAGTTTTAATTCAATGTGGTTCATATTTTTAAAACTGAGAAATACCACACCTCATTTTCGCAAATTGTCCTTAAATGGTTTTGCTAAGGTAACTATTAAACTTTTAAGCTACAAACGCCAATTTTGGGCGCCAGATAACTCCACATTCAATTTTGGGTATCCAAGTAAGAGTTATAAAAGAGGGCCACATTTAACTAAAGAAATACGATACTTAAAGTTGCAGTGGGTGCAAAAGACTATGAGAAATACAATCTTTAACGATTTTGTGAATGCTGTTGTAACCCAAATAAGGCCGAGAAAAACAAATATAATACCGAATATAGTAAAATGATGGCAAATAATTTTCTTAAATTTCAAAATAGATTTTGTTTACAGATGCAGTAAAGTTTGAGAGGGAAACAGAAGAACTTTGATGGAGCTCGCAACGATGAAAGAGGACAGATGGAAGTCGCTGCACAGGGTACATCCCACGTTAGTGTAGGGAAAATGGAAACAATTGAGAAATGATAGTAAGGGCAGTTGGGTAGGGAAGGGTGGGGCGAGACAGAAAGGGAAAGAGAGAGAGAGAGAGAGAGAGAGAGAGAGAGAGAGAGAGAGAGAGAGAGAGAGAGAGAGAGAGTGCGTGTGTGTGTGTGTGTGTGTGTGGTGTACGTTTGTGTTTACATTTGACCAATTAAGGACCTGAAATCTTGAAGTCTTAAATACAAAATGATGTATATCTTTATGTAAAAAATTACACTTAATCAAACAACTACACATAATTTTACATTACACATTATGAGCACCAATAGTAAATTGTGCAGAAAAATACGACCAAAAAATACAAAGTAAAAATTAAAGCATGAAAGCTTGCGATCGAAATACCAAGATAAAGATGAAAAATCGTCCTGTAGACTAAGGCGTTATTGTCAATGCCCATGGAGAGATACTGTTTCGAATTATAAATAACGCATTTATCCCTAATGAATATTGTGTTTTATCGAGAGACAAGCAATGAGTTGTTTAGAAGAAAGAAACAGGGAAAGGCAACAGCTACAGAGAGAGTCATCCTTAAAGAATTAAGGACCAAAAGTAAAAACGATATGACAAATTCCAACCTGAGATGTATGAAAGAAATCTGGCTAGACCAAATGAAATACAAAAAAGTTTTCTTTTTCTTCTTCTTATTCAGCCTTCATTCGACGTCTGTCGGGTCGGCCACTCGACACCTTTTTCTCCACTTGACTCGGTCTTCCCATTCTCCTGGATGGGAAGACCGAGATAGATAGATAGATAGATAGATAGATAGATAGATAGATAGATAGATAGATAGATAGATAGATAGATAAATAGATAAATAGTTAGATAGGTAGATATAGATAGATAGATAGATAGATAGATAGATAGACAGATAGATAGTTAGATAGATAGATAGATAAATAGATAGATAGATAGATAGATGGATGGATGGATAGATAGATAGATAGATAGATAGATAGATAGATGATGATAGATAGATAGATAGATAGATAGATAGATAGATAGATAGATAGATGGACAGATAACATGTTTTGTTTACAAATCAATTCAAAGATAATCTTACAGTCTTTACCTGTTGCGAATATCTTTAATATTAATCTCTTCTTTATTTTTCACAAATGGTAAAATAACTACCTTTTCCAAATCGGGAAGTTCTACAACGAAATAGTAAAACAAAACTAGTCTGATTATATTGTTTTCACAGCAGTGTTTCTCTGTCAACCCCTCTCTGCATCTGTTAAGGTTGAGAAGGAGAAATGACTCACCAAATTACAGTAAGACATTACAGTGTACAATGTTCTTGGATTTCCCCTGTATATACAGTTGAACCTCGATTATTCGAACACTAATTATCCGAATTTCGGATTATCCGAACAAGATCTTCCGGTACAGGTAAATATTTACGAAAACATACTTTGCGTAGCTCCAGACTCGAGTTCAATGCTTGTGGTACAGTACATCTTAGGTAACGTCAAGCGAAATACATGTAAATACATTTGTAAACGTGTGTTCTAACGTAAATACATATATAGAGAGTAAGATTTCGTTTGGATAATCAGTTATCCGAACAATTAGTTATCCGAACAAATTGCTTCCCGCCCCTCTTGTTCGGAAAATCGAGGTTCGACTGTATTGGTCATACCGAGTAACCTGGAGGTATTTCCTCCAGTCTCTTATTGTGATATATTTAATTTCTGCAGCACGGGAGTAATTTTTGTTAATGGTTAACTTTTATTGTTCCGTGTATTTCATACATAAAAAGCTCATTAGTTAGCCACAGCAGTACGTTAATCTTACAGGGTAAAAACTACAAGTGTTATTTTTGATTAATCAGTTAGAGTAGGAATTTAAAACAGATTGGAGTTATGTCTGATGAAATAAAATATGATAAAGCTGACTACTCCTTCGAGAAGAGAAGTTCCGTTTTTCAAGTAATCTTATAGAACTTGAGCTTACGAGAATATATTCAATAAATGTTATAAACCGACGGAAAAGGGAAAAAAACATAAAGGTTTCACAATAAGCATTGATAACTAAAAGTTCATTGTAAGCTAGGTAATAAACATATTTTCTTTACCTTTAACAACACTAGAAAGCTTTCCAAGGTGATCATGAACTTTATCATTGTATACTACTCCATCAACGGAGAAGATGATTTTTGGACTGATCTGACAAAACCTGTCCACCACACCCTAAAGTCAACAATAGTACACAACATAAAATAAACATAAAGAAGTCAATTAAAATGTCGATGTGCGAAAGAAAAGCTGCTTACTTTAGAATGGCAACTGTTATAAGGGCCGAACAGAGGAACGTGAGTGCAAAATACGCTCAGGGCGCTCCAATGAAATACAGTGGCGAGGTTTATAAATGAAATCGGTACTCTAATAAAATTCACATATGAAAAAGCTTTGAAGTTATAAAAATTGCACAAACAGTACATAATAATGTTTCTAATTCTGATGTCAGGCACCCCCCCCCCCCTACACACACACACACACAAACCAACAACAACGAAACCGGAAAAATCGTTACTAACATATGATATACTTAAGGTACCAATGACCTATTTTATTTGTATTTGTTCACTTATTACAAGCGAAGAATTGCAATTTCGTTTTGGTAGAAAAGAAAAAAGAAGAAAGGAACCGTGGCTTAATGATTAGTGCAGTTGTACCGTAACCAAAAGGTTCTGGGTTCGATTCTCCGAGCAAAAGTAATTTGGAACTTTACAAAAGAGAAAGCCATTGGTTGGCACCAGGAAGATCATCCGGCCAAGAAATTCCTCACTGCCAAAACTAAAGTCCCTGTGAAGGGCATCATCTGAGCCCCAATTGCTGGGGGGAAAATGACGTCAGTTACGTAAATTTACCCATCTTGAGCATTTCCAAAAAGTAAAGGAACTAAAAAAGGTCAGTTTGATGGTCTTTTTACCCCTAAACAAATCAAATAAGAGCATGGACGCCAAGGCCTGAATACAGACACACATACATATGGGCCCGTAGACGTTATAAAAAAATTCTTTGTTTAAACGTCATTTTCCCAAGCACAGGGGCTCAGACGGTGCGCTTCATAGGGACTTGTATTTTAGTTTTCGTTTTCATAATGGTGTGAGCCGAATATGTCACAAATGGTCTTCAATAACGGTGCCACCAAAAGTGCACTCTTCCACCCTGAGATTTGGGGTCATTCTTGCTCCAAGCAGGCTTCAGCGAGGATCTCCAGAAGCTGAGGGATTTTCAGCCTATCACAAAATTACCTATAAATAGGGCTGAAATTCACAAGTTCTTTGGTAATATTTTTTACAATAATACGTAAACTACTTACAAGTGTATAAGATATTAAAAAATCTAATTAATCTCAGAATAAATGTCTATGTAAACAATGCCGAATTAATGTCAACCATTAACTATGAACTTTCCCAATTTGACTGTGTGTCGTCAGTATTATTTTTATTTATTTTAATTTAGATGCAGAGTAGCATGGGAAAAGTTCCGTGAATTATTGCCCTTATTGACCAACAAAGGTGTCTCGTTGCGGAATCGTGCAGTCGTGTACCAAAGCTGTATCCGTAGTGCAATGCTACACGCAAGTGAGTGCTGGCCACTGAGGGCTGAAGATACACAGCGGTTGATCAGGAATGAACGAGCGATGCCCCGGTGGATCTGCAACGTAAAGGCGGCAGAACGAGCCGGCATTGCAACACTCTACTATAGGCTCCACATACCACAGCTTTACGTGACTCTTCGTGAAAAACGCTTGCGTTGGTTTGGAAACGTCAGGAGTGAGTCATGGACAAAGAAATTGCTGGAACTGAAAATGGATGGTACGTTAAGCAGGGGTAGACCCCGTAAAAACTGAGAGGCCACAATATAGCATGATCTTAACGAAGCTGACAGTGATCTCCGAACCAAATGGCGAACAGACCTGCGAGCAGCCGTCAAAAGGCATACCTGTGCAAGCCATGGATACATGCCAACTGGATAGTGAGTGAGTAAGTGTGTTTAATTATTTTTATTCATATATTTTATTTATATTCATATATCTTATTTATATTCATATATTTTCTTTATATTCATATATTTTATATATTAATATATTTTTTTATTTCATATATTTGAGTCTGTTGTTTCTAATCTACATATCTACAAGTCGGAGGAAAAAAGGCAAATAAACTTTACTCGACTTTAATAACAACATCTGGCTCAAGGTTTATTCGGCCATAACAGGACGATAGGACGACGATGATATTAAATTGTCCGACGCATATATGACCAGAGTTTCCTTTCTAAAATTGTAATCATCTGATTTCATGTTAATCATGTGATAGCTACAAGTTCATAACTCAAAATTAAACCCTGTGTTTGTTTAAATAATTACTTTTTTATTATTTAAAAAAGCGAACAGTGTTTTATTTTAAGGTGCATACGAACGGGACATGAAGCCAACGAAAAAAATAAAAAAGCAACACAAAGGAAGAGAAGAAAACTAAGAGCACCACAAACAGCTGAGATTGACAAGGTTGAAAATCAAAAGTAATCGAGGTTAACAGACTAAAAGTTAAGTTTTTAAAAATTTACTTAGAAAAAAAGGACGCGCCTTCTGTCTCCTTACAACTACCCTCCTGTGAAAACATACACAGATAAACGTGCGGTCACGCACACACACGCGCACACATGCACGCACACACACGCGCACACATGCACGCACACACACGCAATTATTAAACACCAATCGTGTCCAAAACCAATTCAGAACAGTTTGTGGATTTTCGTTTTAGCAACACCGCGCACAGATCACCAAGATAAAATTTTAAATTAAAAGTTTGAAACTGATTGGTACTTCTGTATTAAAATGTGCAAAGAGAATTATCCCTCAAATTAGAGAACAAATCATAATCACATCGTATACAAGAAATATAGAGATAACAAACAGCACTACTTACAGTCACACCAAAATCAGGAGAAGATGAACTCCAAATACCGCCAAGTGATGCTGTAGCTAACATGGCCTCAACAGCTAAGCTACAGTTTGGGATATATCCTGTAAAGAAAAATGAGTAAAAAAAATTAAGATTTTAAGCCCGCAGTGTGTCAAATTTGTTCTTTTGTGGGACCAAATACTCAGTGCTCCTCTGCGAAACGGTTCATATCATTTTGCGCCAAAGTGCATTTTTTATAAAGTAACAATATGTATTCAAATATTTAGCAACATGCTTTCTATATTTCTACTGCAGATTATACTATTTGCAAATTTTTTTGATGATAAGCTACCAAATATTTGGGGGTCAGCTCTTTTACCTGGTAGTCATTACTTTATATGAATAAAAAAGTTGTTTTTGGTGGTAAGGAGTAGAAAGAGTGAGATAGTACTGGTTGTTTTGCTCTTAAAGTTAATGTTCAGACGAAGTTTATATATTATTGATTCAAAAAATAATGACCAGAGGTGGCGGTCAACGTTCTTCTTGTAGTAACCGGGACAGGGCGTAATAAAGTGCCAGCTAGTTGGCGTTCTAAGGCCTGGGGTAGTAACCGTTAAGGAAAGTAGCCCTGGGAAAGGATAACATACTGAAGTTACGGTTTCAGTTTTTTCTGTCAGACTAGAAAAATAAGCATTCAACCAAAAGTAAAAACGTTTATTTCTTATTTTTGTGCTGTCGGAAAGGTTCATATGGTTTTCAACTGCTGTATCTGGGCAACCACATAATATTGTTACCTTTACAAGATTCCAACTATCTCAATTATCATGTTACTTACACTAAATTGCCTGCATTATCCTTGCGTTATCATCCAAATATGTACCAGTGACAACACTATCAAGTTGATATTGATTTAAATCACAAGTTGCATAAAGCCACAACAGAAATAGCGTAAAAATCCCGCAAGCTGGTAAAAAAAGTGCTTTCAGGAAGGAGTGTGGCAAAAATATCATAATAAATTTGACAAAATAAAAGAAATCAATGTATTTTTGGTTGTTCGAAGTTTGCTCAAACTTAGCTATTGCACTTTTTTTAGGTATTAATAGGCGTGATAAAAAATGCCGGCTTTCACAAATATAGTAACTACCATATTGTTACTATCAAATCTGTAAACAGCCAACTACTGGGCAGCCAGTAGAAAAAAGCCTAAAACATTAATCTGATGATTCAATTTTTATGTAATTTCAAGAAAAATTACCAGAAAAAACCAACGAACTGGAAGCTCGAACAAGGGGGTTTCGGTGTGAACTCTGGGTCATTCAAGAAGATGAAAGAAACATTCCATACATTTTTTAATATGGGAAGATTTCGAACGAAGAGCTATGCATAGAGTAAAAATTTTGAGAAATATTCTGAATGGCGATATTCTGAATCTCCATTGTAAGCCTTATCACCTAGCAGGGTTACCGATGGTTAAAACGCATCCTGATTAACTTGTTGAGATGGTTTGACAATCTGTGCGACAAAGTCCAAAGCATCTCCATTGTAAGCCTTATCACCTAGCAGGGTTACCGATGGTTAAAACGCATCTTGATTAACTTGTTGAGATGGTTTGACAATCTGTGCGACAAAGTCCAAAGCATTATTGAAAAAATCAGAGTTGGGTTTCCAAAATGAAATATGGAAAGTTTGGAAGAGTCCTTGATGTGACCAAACACCGACACGGGGCAAAGACTGCATGAAAAATATTAGTGAATGGGAGAAAAACCAAACCAGGAGAGCCGCTGGGATAAAAGAAAAATGAAACTCTTGAGGTATCTTCCGGTGTATATAGAACTTGTATGAATGAAATGTGAGAGGGAGTTTACGGTTAAGATAACTTGGCAGTCAACATATCGAAAGTACCCTAAAGCATGTCGCATTGATATAGAGAATGCTCCTTCTCTGGGTGAAGACAATGTTCATTGACATGGTCTTACTGCCCGATTACCACAGAACGGGAGAACTTAATGCTAATTGAGTATTGCAGATAAATCGTCTACTGCAGCAAATCAGATGTTTTCCCTTTTTTAAGGCTGCTGGTGAGATCAGGTACTATATATTTTAAGCTGGCAGCAAACAGTCATTCAAAGAACGACTTCTGGAGATTTAAGTAACAAAAAGCTGAAAGATCTGAAAGATTTTCAGTCCAATGTACCGTTTCACCAATCCTTCAAGAAAGAGTAGCTATTGTGCCATTTTTTCTTCCAAGACCATGAAAAACTGTGATTGTCGCAATGGTGCATTGTCCAATGTTACTAGGTAACTGAATATTTTTAGGGGAAGCCAAAACCACCCTGTCCATCACTGCTATCCAACTTTTAGTTCCAACATAATAGTGCAAGCTCCCATACCTACCTTATCTCCTGACATTAGCTCAAAAGCAGTTTGTAAGAAGGGTTAAACGTCAGATTTTCTAAGGACCTATCTAATTAAGTCCAAGCTATTAACTTTCAAGAATTCACTGTACTGAAGGAAATCTCTAGGAAGAAAACAAATACATTTCCCAGGCGTGGCTGCAATGTCATAATTGGTAACTTGTTCTGCATCTCAAGAAATGCAAGATTTTAAAAGATGGTCACTCGGAATATCCTCTAAGGCATTAGGAGTACCGGTACTGGTAAAAACCTAAACAACGTCTTTAAAGCTACAAATGGGAATTAGTCCGCTTTCGGACCAGCTAGAAAACTCGTGTGCCATTTTCTTGGCTTGCTCATTTGGTAAACCCATTTGATGACTGATCTTCAACCAAGCATTACGATGGCATTTCTTTGTATTCGTTGCAAATAGCAGTCTTTTAGTTATGGGAAAGTTATCACTAATGTGAGATATAGTTAAAGTCTTGAAAATTCTGAATTTTATGGACTCAGAGGAAGCCATAGATGTAAGAGCTTTATCATGTCATGAGTCGTAAGCTTACGACTCATGACATGATAAAGCTCTTACATCTATATAGTTAAAGTATTGAGCATTTTTGAAATTAGAGTAACTGTCTTAGTTATAACTTGTACTGTTTGCTTCTGATATTGGAAGCTGTATTCACCTTCATCGGCCTTTCTACGTTTCCAACAAAGCTTAACGATACTTCTAAGGGATCCTGTCCAGAATATTTCAAGTTCTCTTATTTTCTCCGCTCTGAGGGACCACGCATGGAGTCCATATGTAAGTTGTGATCTTAGATATGTTTGCAATAGCATCCTCCTTGTAGCCATGTTGCTGTCTGTAACTACGCTACGAAGCTCATTAAACTCAAATTATATAAATATTTTGCTTATTTTTTCCCTACACATCCTGAAATAAGAGTGGTTATAATTTCAGTAAATTAAAACAATAAAAAATTAAATGCAGCTTAAATTTAGTAATAAAGCAACTTACCAACTACTCTATCACCGGATTTAATTCCAAGGCGTTTCATTGCTGAGGAAAGGACTGATACTCTGTCTCTTAGCTGTTTGAATGTTATCTTTTCTAGCTTCTTCCTTTCACCTGAGTATTGTATATGTGACATATATAGCTTTACAAGCAAGTAACGACAATTTTTACTGAACCAAATTTTTGTCATGGTCATAGCTAAATTTGTATCTAAAATGGTTCAACCGGAGATTAAAGTACCAGAAACAAAATACAGCCAATTTAGAGGAAACTGAAAAGACCTAAAACAAGCTTTAACAATACACCAGGAACAACATAGCTTGCTGTTTCAATTTAGTCCTTCTTCCAAGAATGATTGACACAAAGATGGAAATGTTTGAAAACTTGTTATCTTTTAAAATTACTATTTCAAGAACTAAACTGATATGCAATTATGTATAAACCTCTGTCATGGGCTTTTCCTGTTTTCAAAATGAAAATTAACAATGAAAATGATTTCAATTACCAAGGAATTTGGGAGAAGTGATTCTAGGAAGCTGCCAGAAGTCCATCACTTCCTCAAAAATTATGATATCGGGGTATCGAATTTGGGGGCATTATCCTTACTTGAAATCGGGAATTAAAAAATGCAAAAAATAGTCTAACTACTAAAGAAATATTCTAATGTTCTAAATGACCTCAAATTTCTTAAGTGATGAAGAAAAAAAGGAAATAAAAGAAAAAGGGATTTGAATGAATATAGCAGGTCACATAATTCTTACGGTGACACTTGTTTAAGTGTTAAAATATTTTTAGATTTTCCTGAAAATCTGTGCATCCTGGGGTTCCTTTCTAATAGACAATATTCTTTTGACATTAAACATTTTAACATTTTTTAAACATTTCTTTTGTTATTAATAGTTGCTTTTCAAAAGATCAGATCACACAATTATTTGTATAACATCCTTGTAAAAAATTTTTTTTCAAGTGATCATTTCTGTACAGCTGAGGATTGTGAAAGACATGAAACTCTGAGTACTGTAAAGTTAGTTTTTTTCTTACTCGTATATCTGATTATGTTAATAGACAACATACAGACTTCAGTTTTTAAACCAAAATACCTTAGATAGCACTGACGTCACTTACTAGTTATCTTGATACATTTAGTTTATTTGACAATCNAGTCTAACTACTAAAGAAATATTCTAATGTTCTAAATGACCTCAAAGTTCTTAAGTGATGAAGAAAAAAAGGAAATAAAAGAAAAAGGGATTTGAATGAATATAGCAGGTCACATAATTCTTACGGTGACACTTGTTTAAGTGTTAAAATATTTTTAGATTTTCCTGAAAATCTGTGCATCCTGGGGTTCCTTTCTAATAGACAATATTCTTTTGACATTAAACATTTTAACATTTTTTTCCAATTCTTTTGTTGCTTTTCAAAAGATCAGATCACACAATTATTTGTATAACATCTTTGTCGAAATTTTTTTTCAAGTGATCATTTCTGTACAGCTGAGGATTGTGAAAGACATGAAACTCTGAGTACTGTAAAGTTAGTTTTTTTCTTACTCGTATATCTGATTATGTTAATAGACAACATACAGACTTCAGTTTTTAAACCAAAATACCTTAGATAGCACTGACGTCACTTACTCGTTGTTTTGATAAGTGTAGTTTATTTGACAATCTTCATATGACCACCCAAACATGTCAAAACATGTTCAAAGCTGAGGGTCAAGACGGTCGCATTTTTGTGACTGCGAAAGACGGTAACTACTTTACAGTCAGCAACGCACAGAATAAGTTGAGTTATGAACTGAAGAGCTTATTTCATCACAAGTATCTTGCTAATTTAAAGCGAATTTGTTCAAATTGGTAACATTAAATGATTGAAAAGTATATGAAACTCCTACACAACTGTGTAAATAATATTGGTTGCTTCGGGCTTATACATACCTGTCATGTATACCAATCATATTATATGAGCTATACATACCTATCATGTATATCAATCAAATTACAAATGCCGCAACAAGCTTCCTTACAACCTACTACATAAAATAATCTTCATAAAGAGAAAACCCTCACAAGCCCCCTCTCCCGCTCAGAAATGACTGGTTCAATTAGGTCTACCACCCTGGCCTGCAACAATTTTTTTGATAGAATCTTCTATATATACTTGGTTCAAACTTTCACCCATGAAATAAGCACAATTTTACAGTTGGGTGACCTTCATAGGGCCAACATCCCAAGAAGAACAGGTAATTTTTCTGAGATACATCCCATCATGCCTCTAAACTATCTGAAGCAAGTGTGTCAGTTCAGTTGTCAAATTGGGTATCTGCATAGACACCTGTTCTCTCAGCTGGCTCCTTGTTTGTGTTGGTCACCACAAAAAGTTCTGCTCTCTATTAGATTAGCAGGGTGGGGGATACAAGGTTTAGTCCTTTAGATCTTCTGTATCCAGTCTGTGTGAACTCATACTAACAGGATTATCTAAAAAAATGTGACTTTGCCACACACTGACAAGAATTCACTATGAATTGGTTAGTTTTAGACTGTACAAAAGTGCATAGTTGTGCAAAACACAAAAACACACACACACATATATATATATACATATATATATATATACATATATATATATACATATATATATATACATATATATATACATATATATATACATATATATATACATATATATATATATATAGTAATAGTAGTAAAGTATACCAATGTTCACTAAAATTGCTCAATGTTTCCAGAGCATCTATAAATAAATAACAATCTTCAAACTGCAGTTTGAACATTGTTAAGAAAACATGAAACTAGTAGTAACTGCTAAATTTGTCTAGTTATTTTGTATACTATACTCAATTTATAAATATATATATATATATATATATATATATATATATACTCAATCTGCAGATAGTACTGTTTCGCCCTTTGTGGGCTCATCAGTGCAGCAAAGANTGACCTTCATAGGGCCAACATCCCAAGAAGAACAGGTAATTTTTCTGAGATACATCCCATCATGCCTCTAAACTATCTGAAGCAAGTGTGTCAGTTCAGTTGTCAAATTGGGTATCTGCATAGACACCTGTTCTCTTAGCTGGCTCCTTGTTTGTGTTGGTCACCACAAAAAGTTCTGCTCTCTATTAGATTAGCAGGGTGGGGGATACAAGGTTTAGTCCTTTAGATCTTCTGTATCCAGTCTGTGTGAACTCATACTAACAGGATTATCTAAAAAAATGTGACTTTGCCACACACTGACAAGAATTCACTATGAATTGGTTAGTTTTAGACTGTACAAAAGTGCATAGTTGTGCAAAACACAAAAACACACACACATATATATATATATACATATATATATATACATATATATATACATATATATATATATATATATATATATATATATATATATATAGTAATAGTAGTAAAGTATACCAATGTTCACTAAAATTGCTCAATGTTTCCAGAGCATCTATAAATAAATAACAATCTTCAAACTGCAGTTTGAACATTGTTAAGAAAACATGAAACTAGTAGTAACTGCTAAATTTGTCTAGTTATTTTGTATACTATACTCAATTTATAAATATATATATATATATATATATATATATATATATACTCAATCTGCAGATAGTACTGTTTCGCCCTTTGTGGGCTCATCAGTGCAGCAAAGAGCTTCTGAGACATAACTCTCTGGCCATATTGCCGGAGCAAAGACAGCTTAAAGAGTTATTGTGGGATCCTGCCAGAGTGCTCAAACCACGCATGCACAGTGAGCATTATATATATATATATATATGTACTTTTGTGTCTTAACAATATTTCTAACATTCAACCACAGAATCAGAATACACAAGGTCATACATACCTGCAGTTATGAGGGCTACATCATCATGATGACCTCTTAAGAGATTTTCTGCATAGTTTAAACGAGCTCCTGCGAACCATTCTGGGACCTCATGTATGCCTTTTGTTGTATCTACAACCTTAGACAAAACAAAGACAGTCATAAGTAATGAAAATGCACAATAAATTTAACACTGTCACCTAAAGGAACAAGATTGTACTCACAATAATAACATTACTTTATTGTGGAATGTTTTGTTTATTTGCCTTGCTGTACTATCAAGAGCTCCAAGTTTGATTGGTTGTTTTCCTGAGAGTTATACACTATTTAAACTTTAAAAAGTTTCCATTTGTTCTTTACAGCTACATTCTCAAACAGACTGATGAGAAACAAATCTATAATTACATTACAAAAAGAGGTCATCTTTATACTGTTAATTCTGGCACCTTGGTCAATTTTTCTTTTCAAACTTACAAAGGAACATTTCATATAAACTTTTTAAAAAAACTGATAGTTTTTAAAAGAAGTAAACAGTTTTCAAATATATTATTGATTTAATAAGAGTTGCAGTGCAGCAGGAAGGATACAGGGTTTTACAGGAACTCAACAACAATTATTTAGTGACCTCAAATTGTATAGCACTAAAATCTTACCCAATATTTTCTACTTGACAAATGCAGCAAGTTATGAAGAAAGGATGGATTCTGAGAGATGAAAAGTCATGTCTACACAGTGCTTTGATAAATAATAAATAATAAAAAGATAAAATAAATAATAAATAATACTGAAAAAATTCCAAAATCATTCAAATTTGACCTTGGCATTTTACAATGTCTTCTTAATGCATGCTTACTGGTTCTACCATCTGCTAAGAAACCTATAATGAGCAGCATGGCAATTAAACATAAAAAGAATGGAAATGTGTAATGAAATTGAGAAACAATGTAATACTGTTCCACTTTTGTAAGTTTTGTATACACATAGACAAAATCACTACTAATTAAAGAAAAGTTTTGTTAAATAATCCATCATATATATGTATTGAGGGGCCATGACTTAATGGTTAGTACAGTTGCACCATAACCAAGGGGTTCTGGGTTTGATTCCTGACCAGGTGAGGAGAAGTTGAAACTTTACAAAAGAAAAAGCCATTGGTTGGCATCCACAAGGGCATCTGGCCAAGAAATTCCTCATTGTCAAATCAAAGTCCTCCTGAAGGGCACTATCTGAGTCTCAATGGCTGGGGAATAAATGACATTAAAACCATACACACACAAATGTATACATAGGCCTATATATACAAACACAAAAAAGACTAATTTATTGAAAAAAATAGTTTTATAACTTTTATTTGATGATCAGGCAAAAAAATATGTATATATCATGACATTAAGTTTGTACTCAAATATTACATGTATTACAGCCAAAAAACTAATGCAAATAGGACATTTAAGGGTCCTTCAGAGCCACCAGAATAAGAGAGAAGAAAACCTTCCAAGTACAACTTGTACCAAGAAAGTTCATATTCTTTCTTGTCTTGTGGCACAAGGTTAAGCAGAATTTAGACCATACAGGTACAAAACTCGACAGTTAACCATAAAATATCATAATGGAATTATGATACCAAAATTTTAATATAAAAATTATTTCTACTCTAGCTTTAGTTTCTGTTACAAAAAATAATTTGCTGTCTTTTAGCAGACTTTGTAAAAGATGACTAGATAAAAATATGAGTCCTGTTGGGTTACTTAAAAGTCCCATTTTTGAATAAAAAACTGAGGCAAAGATCTTCTCTAAAGTTACATAAAAACTAAAAAAGGTTACCTTTTCATAATTTGCAGAAAATTTTATGTCAGAAAATGTCCAGAATTCTTCCCAGAATTTATCATAATGCTTGACTGACCAACTCCATAAGTCTTGGTATGTTGCTAATATTAAATGGAAAATACAAATCATTATTACTGTGAATAAAAAACACAAAATTTATAATTTTTTTGCATACTTTACAATAATGCATTTTTACAGTAATTAAATTTCAAAATGCTTTGAAAATAATGCAATAAATAGCTAAAAGTAGATTCAAAATACAACTTTTTTAACATGTTTTATTAGATGATTGGCATAGCACTCATCAAAGGGAAAACACTTTATTTGCGAATGGAGTTGCAAAGTAGCATTGGTTTCAGATTTGTTTTCTTTATAAGAAAAAGTTTAGAATCCTACCAGCTATCTATCCATATATATACATACATACATATATATATATATATATATATATATATATATATATATATATATATTTGTCTATGTGTCAAGTGTATCAACGTTGACTGCTGTAGCCCCCCAAATGTCTCTTTCCTTTGTATGTTGTATGATTTCACTTCCTGACCAAGACTGACCTATTCTTCTCCTCATGCTAGCTATATAGCCTTGTTGCTCTCTGCCACAAGCTCTCTTACCCTCAATCTTTCCTGTGCTAACTAAATTTTCAAGCTTTTCTTTTCTACATGTATGACCAAAAAAGACATTTGCCACTTTGTAATCATGTCAATTAGATTTCTATGTCCTCCAGCCCTGTCTAAATCAATATCATTGCTTTGCCTATCTTACCATGATACTCTTAGCATATGCCTGAAAAACCATAATTCTAAAGATTTTAATTTCTCCTCTATGTTCCTGCTTACTGTCCATGTTTTACAATTGTATAAAAGAACTGATCATACATAAGATTTTATTATTCTTTTTCTTGTATCTAACTTGATCTTTCTGTGTGTCAAAATATTTGCTGGATCTCTGAAAGCTTTCTTTGCTATTCTGACCCTTCTTTTTATTTCAGTGCCACATCTACCATTGCTTGTAAGAATACTACCTAAGTAACTAAACTGTTTTACTTGTTTTATTGCTTGCCCATTAACTATTAACTGGCACTTAGGAGAATATTTCCTCTTCAATAAAACTATACAAAACCTTTTTTTTAACACTTAATGATAATCCTGACATCTCACTTTCAGTCACAATTTTATCCACAATATCCCATAGTTTACTTTCTGAATCTGCTGTATCATCACCAGATTCAGGAAGTAAAAATGTTCAGCCCATTTACTTTAATACCTTCTATGTCTCTTACTTCGCTCATAGCAATTTTACTATANACTTCCTGACCAAGACTGACCTATTCTTCTCCTCATGCTAGCTATATAGCCTTGTTGCTCTCTGCCACAAGCTCTCTTTCCCTCAATCTTTCCTGTGCTAACTAAATTTTCAAGCTTTTCTTTTCTACATGTATGACCAAAAAAGACATTTGCCACTTTGTAATCATGTCAATTAGATTTCTATGTCCTCCAGCCCTGTCTAAATCAATATCATTGCTTTGCCTATCTTACCATGATACTCTTAGCATATGCCTGAAAAACCATAATTCTAAAGATTTTAATTTCTCCTCTATGTTCCTGCTTACTGTCCATGTTTTACAATTGTATAAAAGAACTGATCATACATAAGATTTTATTATTCTTTTTCTTGTATCTAACTTGATCTTTCTGTGTGTCAAAATATTTGCTGGATCTCTGAAAGCTTTCTTTGCTATTCTGACCCTTCTTTTTATTTCAGTGCCACATCTACCATTGCTTGTAAGAATACTACCTAAGTAACTAAACTGTTTTACTTGTTTTATTGCTTGCCCATTAACTATTAACTGGCACTTAGGAGAATATTTCCTCTTCAAAAAAACTATACAAAACGTTTTTTTAACACTTAATGATAATCCTGACATCTCACTTTCAGTCACAATTTTATCCACAATATCCCATAGTTTACTTTCTGAATCTGCTGTATCATCACCAGATTCAGGAAGTAAAAATGTTCAGCCCATTTACTTTAATACCTTCTATGTCTCTTACTTCGCTCATAGCAATTTTACTATAATAAAAAACAGATTTGGGGATAGTATACATCCTTGTCTATCCCCAGGCTTGATCTCAATATAGGTACTTAAATCACTGTCTATCTTAATTGCTGGCTGTTGCTGCCAGTACAGATCTTGTATCAACCTTAAGTCCATTCCATCAATATCTGAATCACCATCCCTAATATACAATAATGGACATTAAGGTATGAAATTTCTTCATCACTCTAAAAAATTCTTACCAATGATTATCTTCAACCAGAAAAAATGAGAAATAACAATTATTTCCCCAGCAACACACAATTTCCTTCCATTTAGAATATATGTAAGAGACCTGTTGATTATCAAGTTTAACATTAAATATCTAATACAGCAAGCAGTGATTAAATTGTTATTGATTTGATTGCATGTAATGGCTTCTTTTAAAAACTTGTGGTCAGTATATACTACTATCTAAATGCTTTTTGTGGTTCACAGTAGGTAAAATTAGCTCATTGGTGATATTTTCTTGGTTTAGGGAGGTTCTGAAAAGGGTATTACCAATGGGTATAACTGTGAGGATGAAATGCTCAATTATTGTTTCTGCACTTTTAATAATATGACAATGTTGAGACTCTGGTGCATTCATGATCAATTATTTGTGACATTACCTGAAATGAATTGTCTGTTAACAGTGTTTGGTACCAAAAAAGGCCAGAGATTAACAAATGAAAGTTGTAGAGAATTGACAAGAAAATGAGAAATGAGTTTATTAA
Source organism: Morbakka virulenta (assembly GCA_003991215.1). Taxonomy (NCBI): domain Eukaryota; kingdom Metazoa; phylum Cnidaria; class Cubozoa; order Carybdeida; family Carukiidae; genus Morbakka; species Morbakka virulenta. The sequence continues at coordinate 231,608 of RDPX01000228.1, forward strand.
CACAATTGGAGATTAACAATTAAGACTCAGTGTTCATGTGGAAAGAAACATTAACACTGGTTGCAAAAAAATTGTTTTGAGCCAACATCAATGACGGAAGACTGAATAGCAAATCTTACTTTACATGGTAGCAACAGCTTAAAGGGCACCCAGCAAAGGCACCCATTTTGATTTTTTCTGCAGCATGGATGATGGCAAACACTGGGTATGCTGTCCTTATAGAAAAGGCTAAGAAGTCTGATTCAGAAGCGAAAGTAGACTACTTGAGCAGCCAAGCTGCATCCCTGTAGGACAAAATAGCAAGAATGGAGTTGGTTACCCATGGTTAAGTCTAGATAAGAAGATAGAAAAAGTGGTACAAGGAAAGTTGGCAGAGGCACTTGATGAAAGAGGTGAAAAGGAAAAAAGAAAATGCAATATAGTGCTGGTGGGCTTGACAACCATGCTGACTGTGAAAAGTATGACAAAAACAGACTAAAGAAACTGATCTCAGAAACTGACAACACACTGAAAGATGAGGACATTGAGAATGTCTGGGAACAAGACAGAATGAGACAGAAAAACCAAGACTGTTGAAATTCAAAGTCAACAATGAAAGAGTGAAGGGCACAGTACTGAGCAACTTCTACCAAAAACTGACCAAAGACAAACCATTTGAGGGCAGAATGTATTTTAACCCTGATCTTAACCCCTTGCAGAGAGAGAAACATAGGGAAGTAAAGACAGAGTTAGCAGAGAGAAAAGGAAAAGGTGAGAAAGACTTGGTCAGTCAAGGAGGGAAGATTGTGAAGAAGAGACTGACTGACAGTTCATCCCCAAACAATGATGATATGTCAACAAGGATATCCTTGTGTGTCTCTGCAAAAGCTTAGTGAGACCCCACCTTGAATACGGGAACTGTGTATGGCATCCGTATTTAAAGCATTACTCAGTTACAATTGAGAAGGTACAGAAAAGGGCTACCCGACTTGTAGCTTGGGTGAAACATCATTGTATGCTACGAGGTTGAATCTACACAACGTATCATCACTCAAGTACCCCAGATTGCGGTGTGACTTAATTCAAGTGTACAAGATTATCAATCAGATTGATGATCTGGATGTATCATACTTTTTCCAGTTTCCTACACACAATAAAAACACACAATAAGACAATGCTCAGAAAAACTTTTATTATGCATTTTAATACCAATATTAGAAAGGATTCTTTTAATAACAGAACTGCACCTTTCTGGAATTTACTTCCTCTACAAGTTAAAGCTGCTAAACACATTAATCATTTGAAGAGCCTTCTTGATCAGGTAAGTCTTTTAAAGGAAAAGATATTTATATCTGATGAGTGATTATTCAGTTAGTGGCAAATAAATGTTTTCACTGCAAATTGTTAAGACCAAACCATTGCGAATGGGACACTAAAAACGCCTCGAGGCTTATCCCAGTTCCAAATGAACTAAACCGAACTAAAATTAAACAAATAAGGATTTTTCAAAGGTAATAGTTTATCTTGATTGATTCCAGTTCTAATTTTCTAGACAACGAAACACACACCTCCAAACAGAGCATAAAGAAAACAGCACCAGCACCTACCCCTGACCTGACGTAAAAAAATAGTTACTCTAACCCTTAGCATAACTATTTGGATTGGCCTCAGAGTAAGGCCATTTGTTGTTGGAACTCACCGAATCCAAATTTCTGGTTGACATCAGTCTGAAGAGTATCCATACAACTTACCTAATTCTAATCCAAATTTCTGGTTGACGTGAATCCGGAAAGTATCCATTCGCGTCTCGACACCAGTTGGTTGCCACAGTATTTCATTTTCTTTTTTCAGCTTCATGATCAGAGGAGTTTTTTCTGTCAACGTGTCCCCACCTACTTCTTCAATAGTATTTCGTTTTTGTTTGTTGTGGTTGAGATGTGGGTTGATCGGAGGCTGGGCTGTCTCATAGTGAGACAGATTTGAAGAGAGGCAAAAAGTTATTTGGAATCTGCCAATCTGCTGCTTTGAACTTCGCTTCATTACTTATTATTTTCATGCATCAGTTACAAAAACATAGACCGAAAGCAAATGTTTCACGGGCAGTTACCTTCTTTGTTTTGTATTTAGTTTGGTTCTGGAGGAAGAGAAGGAAAGTCAGTCACAGTTTGGTCTTAAACAAATTTCTTTGCGTGTCCTGCCTTGAGTCGTAAGCTTTTCGAGTCTATCCAAAAGCTTACGACTCATAAGATGATAAAGCTCTTACATCTATGGCTTCCTCAAGAGTCCATAAAGTTCAGAATTTTCAAAATCATATGCTGTGAGCTAGATAAGTTTCTTCGGACATGTTTTCTATAAAGGAACCTTTTTTCTAAAATTTCTTACCGTGGGGAAAACACATATTTTGGAAAATCATAGGCCCTAGGACTGGCACAAATTTACACAAATTTACTCAGTGAATTTAGGAATAAGGATGAACACCACTTTTTATGTAGGAGGGCACCCACTGGGTTGCCCTCCCTTACAAATCCCTTATTAATGTAGTTGTGCTGAGATTTATGAATCAGTAGGCGTCATATGTGGTGTGAAACTCGAGATGGATAGAATCGAAATGAATAGAACACAAAGGACAACAAAAGGAGCTCAAATCTCCAACAACTGGGACAAGACAAGTATTACCTCGCAAATTAGGCAGCTCAATGTCTTCTAATTTTTGTTGGCTATCTCATTAATTACTGAGTCGATGTAAGGTTAACAAAAATCAGGCAGAGATAGCAAAACATAAAGTAAATGGATCAAAGAACGCAACATATAAATAGAAAAATATATAGTTGTGTACATGGTTATCAATAAAATACAAGGAAGCCAGTATGATCAATACTTCACAGTAAAGGAAATGGAACTTCATTAAATCAAAGCCCGTGGAGAGGAGCAAAGGTATCGTTGCAAGTTCTAGAGGCATTTCATTGACAATAAAAACACTCCCTCAACTTTTTTTAGCCAATTGTCTCAAACCCGTTATGCGGTAAACACTGCTCAGGGAGGTGACATAATGCCTATTCCAATATGATTTATTGAGTTGTGCTAAAAGTTGACTATTAGCAACTTATTTACATGACCTTGAGGTAAGACGACAAAATTCTCTTCATAGTGAGAAAGGCCTGATACTTTGACCTACCCTTAAACTCTTTGTAAGCCATCATCTTCAACGAATGGGTGTAATTTATACAATGACGAAGTTTTAAGAAAATATTTATGATTCATCAGAAACTACATCTATAGAGTCCTATACAGAATTAGCAGGATTAAATTAGTCTTGTGACCAACGAGGTTCTTCTAATCATATCAAGGAATTAATAAATCTAGCAGGCCAAATTTTGCGTGGTAAAATCAGCAAGGTCGTCCTTTCTGTGAGTGTTTGAATCTTTGCAACTCAGTATAGAACAAACTGTTTTCAATTGTCAGGGTATGCCTTAATTCAGCCAAGTACAAATATAGAGTCCGTCCAACAAGAATATAGTGTATCAATAGGCAAGCGTAGAGCATAACGGACCAAACCTAACAAACAAGAAGCGAACAGAGAAGCTACAAGTTGGAGGTAAGCTAAGATTAGATTATACTCTTTACGGAGCAAGACGATCTTTAGATGTAACTAATGATAGGAATTAAAACCATCTCGTTAAAGTATTCTCCAATGTACATCAGCTTTAATGACTCGAGTAGAGGCATCACCAAAACTATGTAGTTCAAATGTATAAGCATCTGTCTCACTACTCACTAGGCAATCTAAAGTTCTTTGTTAGTTCTAAACAAACCAACCACTTACTAAATATTAAATGCTACTTATTTTGGAAGTGGCTCTTTCCACCCTAAATCCACTTGCCCACTCTCTTAAAATAAGCACTCAAAATCATACCAAATTGATTCAATATACCAGGTTTATCAAATATCCATGCTTAGAAGCTTAGAACAGGACGTTTAGTAGTGACAGTATCAGTTGGAAAGTCAGTTCTAACATCTTTGTTTGTACGTCATTTTACCTTAAGAATTGTTCTCTGTTCACGATCAAATACATCAGATGAAATAGAGAACCCAGATGAAACTTCCCTGCTATTTCTACTCCACTTAGCTTGTGAAATATTAGCTTCAATCATAATTTGATTGTTTTTTTAACACATATTCAAGACCTCCTGCTCAGTGGCAGCACGAGACAGACAATCATCGACAAAAAAGCTTTCCTGAAACTTTCTAACAACAAAGGAGGGTAGAAAAGATGAAAATGGTATGAGATGGTGTCTGGAATAGCCTTCGTCTAATACCAAAAGTAACACGTTTAAATATCATAGTACTAATAGTAGCATTATAATTCCACCAAAAAAGCCAGGTGGACCATCTTGATTTCTCAATGAGACGGAATTTGTGGGAACACTTTGAGGTTATCAGCAATAGGTACCATTTGCAGGTGTCGCAAAGATTTCGGGTGGTGGACGTGGTCCGGGTTTAAAACAAGCATTTAATGAGATATTATGCAGTTGAGTATCAAAGGCAGGCCATATTTTTGGAGTTGAACTAGGCTTTCTGGAAGATACGGAAGAAAAAATATACCATACGAGACCTTGGGAATCTCAGGAGGGATTTTTGGAATGACATTTTAGACTCCATTTCAATTAATTCCAATCAGGTATACAATTTAGGCTATTTAGTTTACTGGTAGCTACCGTTACATTATTCTTAAGTTTAGCAACAAAATTGGCTTCCATAGTAGAGCTTTTTCATACAGGTCATTGACAAATTTAACATTCTTTCAAAGTTGACTGACACATGATTTTTCTCCAACAGATCCTCCTTAGGCTTAATGCCAATACCCTCTAAGCTCCAAAATTCTCTGAGGCGAGACTCAATAGTGCCTTTCAGTAAAAATAAGATACAGAACGTTACTGGAATATGATGCCTATGAACGAATGATCCTGAAATGACTTGCTCAAATATAATTTCATTAGCTACAGGACCTTTAAAAGTATTAATCAAAACAGAATAAACTTTCAGTAATTTTCTATGCTAGTCAAAGTATCAATGCATAGCTTTTTATTATTACAATAGTCATCTGCAAACCGTGTCATTAAACTTAGACAATACAGAGATCAAAAGTTCAATTAAACAAACATTGTTATCAATACAATATAAATGGCTAGCAACTTCAGCTTTTAAACAAGACACTAAGGTTACAAGAATTTTTGCCACCGTCAAAAGAGGCATAATGAAGTTGCTAAGTACCAAGCCATCTACAACTTGCGACTTGCATAACATATGAACTAGCTATAATTGTTTAATCAGATCCAATAACAAAATTCATCGTGGCTTGACAATAATTACATCCTTACCGATAGTATTAGCTGTAGCAGTTTGTAAATAAACGAATTTCTGTGTGTGACCATTAACCTGAGTACCACCATAATGAATACTGATATCATACGCAGTATGCTTAAAAAATTAGAATTTGCAGTACAAAAGATAGGATTGTGTTTTTTTTCTGGCACTTTACACACCAAAAATTACAAATTGTTGCCCGACGAAGAAAACCAGAGTTTATATCATGAAAGCTTAGTTGTTTACCAAGAAGGTACAAATTTTCTCCTCTAACCTATATCTTTTTGTGACGAAGTGTGAGAAAAACCATTGTCCTGTGACTTGGCCTGTAATAATATAGCATCAGTTTCTTTAACAAACTGATTCGAGAGCCTAACAAACCTCAATTAAACTAGTTGGTACCCTATTGAATGTGTGTGTATTAGAACACGTAACTGTAAGTCTTCTTTTTTATCAAGTGTTTACCATTACTGGGGTGATAAAAATTAATTTACATGATATTAACTTAATTGATCCTACCTACGTACCAATGCCCTTGTAATATACTTTTAATACTTGGCTGAGCAGGTAAATAGGTGTTTCAAAAACTATAATTTAAGCGAGGAGTATTCACTAGCTAAAGAGGTTTTTATAGCTACATCAGATACCCTTCTTTGCAAGAATCCTGATTAGGATATCTCTTTGGTGCTTTCCAAACTAATTAAAGCATGGTGCAAAAGCAAAAGTAAACAAACTGTATTCATAGCGCTAAGCCAAAAATAACTTGCTTGTTTAATCACATATCCCAAAGATTAATTACGGTAAATGATATTAATAATTCCAAAGCCACAATTTCCGTTTCCTCGCGGGTAAAAGGAAAAGTATCATTAACCCCCAAACACAAAATTAAGTGTGTTCTTTCAGACCTAAGAAACGTTCTTAATAATTCTAATTGCAAATCATTTACTTTAGCTGACTTTTATACACTACCTAAAATGAGTATTTACTCTTTTTCAAGTTTTTTTTAATAGGGTATATTAAGTATTTGCCATTTAAAATTACCCTATACTCAATTAATGATACCAAGAAGTCAGAGTGGATTTCGGGCAACTCTATCATAATAATAACTGTTAACAGTCTCAGTCTCAACCTATTCGCACAGATTAATCAAAATGTGTACTCCTGTAAGTCATTTTGATGTGTTGCTTTGACTGCTTTGGTGGTAAAGATTTTCCCAGAGGAACCCTTGCAAAAGCTGTAACAAAACCTTAACGCTTTAACAACTTTATGACGAGAGAGCAAAGCAAATGGTTGTGCCATTAAAGTCATTGTTAAATCTTGCCATGTCTAAGGATGCCGATACCCTTTCCTGAATTGACTTCATTTCTAAAAGTCGCCGTTGCATTAAATTCTTCGAGAACTAAAATAATCAACAAATTCTTCATCGTAATTAAAATAATATTATATTTTAAGGAGCTGGATAATTAATTTTCTCTATGTCATCTTACTCAGTAGGGGTAAAAATCAAGCAGTCAGAACGTTGATGTATAGCTGTTTGATTAGATTGGTTCAGTTTTTTTGTATTAGAAGCAATAACGAGTTGCTGAAAATATTCTAAGATACCCCCTCCCCTCCTCAGTGTAATAAATGAATGGCCCATAAAAAGGGAGATCAAGTAAAAGCCGGCTAAAAATTTTTAACATGTGGATTGCTTTCTCAACAAAATTTTGCCGTGATCAAGTTCTGTAAAAACATTAGCTGTTTATTCAGAAGTCAATTATATCAATTATTCCAGTTATATCAATTGCATCAGTTAGAATATTCGTTAGAAAAAGGTGCTGAATTTTGTTGATATACATGCCAATGCCATTTGTACAACCTCGTTGGATCCAAAGAGAAGATACATTGACAGTTGGTGGCTTTAGAGATAATAGCCATGCTTCCTTTTACAAGGAAAGATCTCTAAAGAAAAAAACTTGTGGTGTTCACGCTAAAGCCTTACAAAGTTTGTGTGAGTACGAAAACCGAGTAACAGAGAATATTCAGATTTCGACACTTCTTTTGAAGAATGGTACCAAAGTGCAACATACATTGTATAGAGAATGTTGGTAAAACACTCCGATTGCCTGTAACAGATAAATTCTTTCTTCCTTGAGAATATGATCGAGGATCACATCAAGGGAAATAGGTCTTTTAAATCTCTTTAATTTATGGTATGGAAAAAGATACAAAATTAACTGATATTCAAAATGCATGAAAAAGAATACAATCACCACCACCATATTGTTCTCTCAAAATTCAAAATGTGGAAAGTGCACCCTGACTAATTTGCAAAAGTTGTCAATGAGTTACACTAAAAATTTTCATCTTGTTGATGAACGATTCAACGGAATAGGAAACTATCGAGAAAATATGTTGGTCTATACCACGTTCAAATGAGATAAAAATGGGATTTGTTAGCTATGCAATGCGTGAAATGCAATAAATTGGACAAAGCTTTATTGTCGATTAATTGTTACAATTTTTCGCTAGAACGATCTATTCATAACATAGAAGGCAAGAAAAAGGGAGTTGTCAGTTTTTCTTATTACCAAGAAGTACTTCAATGAGTACAAATTTTTGAGAAACTTACAACAAAGTATGACAATTGCAATGTGTTGCTTTAGTCATCTGCAAATTTGCACGATTTTGATTTTTTCTGGGATTTGTATTCTTACGTCCATTGGCCTATTTCACATGATCTTTCTGATATTGTTAACTAATATGATCCCCATGACAGTGTAAAGAAAGCCTTTGTCTGTAAACGTAGCTTTACTTACGATGCAAGGAATCAGAAACAACTTATACGACATTTTACCGTATAGGTTCTAAAGGTACATACAACTCCAATACAAGTTAGTCAAACAATGAAATTATGAAACCCTGGTAGATAAACATCTCCGCCTTAATCTACCCCAAGACAGGTTGAGCAAGGTGAAGAGTTGGGCGTAAGGTCAGCTCCCTCACCTCATGAAGAAACTACAGAAACAGCAAGAAGTAGCCTTTCTGATCAACAGTTAAAGCGTGAAATAGGACATGGTACATTTTTGAACGTATCCTGGGAGAAACTTGAAATGTAACTTTTGAGGTATCTTCCAGTGTATAAAGGACCAGTGTGAACGAATTGTGAGAGGGAGTTTACAGTTGAGATAACTTGGCAGTCAACATATCGAAAGTACCCTAAACCAAGTCGCATTGATATAGAGAATGCTCCTTCCCTGGGTGAAGACAATGTTCGTTGACATTGTCTTGCTGCTTGATTACCACAGAATGGGAGAACTTAAATGTTAAGTATTGCAGATAAATCGTCTGCTGCAGCAAATCGGATGTTTTCTCTTTTGGTCATTCTCTGTGAATATTTAAACTTTTAAACTTTCTTCAAAGTAAAAGCTGATAAAGCTTGGATAGAAAACTACTCTCAACATTTTAAAAGATAATTTTGATCAGGATTTTGACTAAAGGTTTGAACCTACAAATAAAGATTTAGGACGAAAAACAAATTGATGATTACTGACCAAATCTGACTTGCAACCCTACCAGTGCAATAACACATAGACTAAGAAGTAACTTTTTGTTAGTGTTGAAAAAATAAATTCAGAGGGTCTGCTGTACAAAGCTAGCAAAGAAATTGACAGATGAAAATCGAGGAAGGAAACAAAGGAAAATTAAAAAGGTGGACTGCAATAATACACTTCTAAGCTGTAGGATATCAAATGGCGGCAGAAAACATCTTTGTCTTGCCTCTGTCTCGGGATTAAAAAGTATCTGTGAGCTGTTGTCTATGAGCCACTCTGCAGGCTAGCTCCTAGTAGGAGTTTTTTATGGTGTCAGTAAGCTATGCCGCACTCCATAATATTTTATTAGTTTCTAAAGATCCCTCTTAACCTACGCTGTTTAGTGGAATTTCACTTTAGAAACTGCACCAAAATGACATGCAAGCGTCTCATTCTGGTCAGTGGGGTTCTTTCATTTTGGAAGCCAGCCTGCTGAACTTTGGGTCGGGGGTCAACAATCTCTTTTACTCTGTTCAGCGGGACACTGTTGATCATTTTCCTTGTATGGACATGAGTGTCATCTATCTGTAGTTTGTTTTGTTCCCGAGGTCACATTTCATTGAGAGCTGGATAAGTTACCCCTCTTTCCACTTGGCCATAACTTGTTTCTCTTGCCAGATTTTCTTGAAGAGGGGCTAGAGCATCTCAACTGTCGTTTTCAAACCTGATTTCAGTGGCTCTGATTATATGTTGTCACGTCTTGCTGCCTTACCAGACTTGAATTACTTCAATGCTTTTCGGATTTCACCTTTGTTGGCTAATTGCAATCTACTGACAGATCACTTTCCACCGCTGCTAAACCTGGAAGTCCCTGATGGGCTGATTTTATTTTCCTTAAAGATTTTGGTGCTATCCAATTCTTGTGGTTATATATCTTGTGGTCTAGCACTCCTTGTCCTGTTGATATCAAAGTATCTTTTACCTTAAATGTAAGAGCTTTATTATGTCTTGTGTCGTAAACTTTTTCTGAGGTACGTTTCGAGAGAGACTCCTCCCATCGTCAGGCTCTTTTACCTCCTTCCACTACGTTTCAATGTTGTCTCCTTCCAGTAGCTCCTGCAAAAACCTGGTACTTATTAAATACGGGGCTTTATTTCGAAGTAAAATTGTCCCTCCTCCCTCGATTTCACCAACTCTGGCACCCTCTGGAATTAAGCTTCCACCCTGATTATCCGGTTATTTTTTTCAGTGTGATGCTAAACAGGAAAGAAGTTTTGTTTGATAAACTCTCAACGATGGATAATCATTTTTGCCTCATCTGTGAACATTGGTTGAGCCTCATCTTCAGCATTGTTTGAAAGGTTTTCAAACTTGCTGGCTCCCTGTAACTAATTTTGTTTCATCTCCTTGGAATTCCACAATCACAACATTAATGGTAGACAGCCTCATAACTTTTGAGGCAAATTGAAGACCTCTAATCCTTAGGTTTCCGACTTGAACGGAGAAAGTGATAGCCAGGGAAGGATAACAACAGACTGCTTGATACGCACGTACAGTCCGGACCAGATATTTTAATTACACTGTGTCTTTAGTACCACTTTTGTCCGGTTATACTGAAATCGGATATCTGCCAGACGTATATTAACATGAGCATCTTAGAACTTGGTATATGAATATCCAGACTTTATTAAGCCTTGCTATCGACTGTATCGAAAAATAAACTTGTTGTTGGAATAGGTTTACTGTCAGGACCACTGCTTTTGAAGAAATTCGGCTGATAAGATAAAGATTTCATAGCGAAACTACTGAAGGAGGCGAAAGATCAGAATTTTTCACTGTTGGAAATATGAAAGAAAAACAAAAGCCAGTAAAGTTCTTGTGAATTCACTGCCATATCAATAACTGCATTCTTCTTAGTACTGTGGCACATCATTTAGACGCCATGGCCAAGTACCGTTTGTTATGGCAATGCATTATTACTTGTGCACTGTTATTTATTCACAACATGTTGGCTACACCTGGCTCGGCATCGAAGGAAGTAAGAATATACTATTTATTTGTCATTTCAATGGGATTTTTCAAGTTGTTTTTGTTCCTAGAAAGCATTTTGTTGTGTAACGAGGAAGCTAAGGAAATCTATCTCAATTGAAAGCCGTCCTGAACCTACGCTTGGATAGATTAGTTTAACATCAGTATAGCTTAAGATTTTTCGCATCTTGCCACTTTGGTAAGCCCATATCTTCCCTCTCATTAGTTTAAAGCTAAATATCTCTTGCAACGAGACAGAGGAGGCCTTCCTTATATGAACCTCTCCCCCTCTTTCTTCTCTTTCTCTCTTTTCTTTTTTTTCTCTTTTCCCTGCATTCTTCCCTAAAAATTTTGCCACCTTGGCTCCACACTAGCAGATGAAGAGGGCCTTCGTCCAATAGACTGAACCAAGAGCAGCATAAACGAACCAGGGAAAACAGCTTAAAAGAGACCAGAATAAGTGTCATTCTGCAATTTGAAGAATAAGTTATAATTTAGGATAAATACTACTTATTTAGAGTTTTGATTATTACTAGGCAGCTGTCATGCAGAAGTTTGGAAGAGCTTTGATGCCTTTATCCTCCTATTAAGAGCATGAGAAGAACCAGTACAGTATATAATTTTTTATTATGAAAACTGAAGATAACAGTTTTAGTATACATTTTTTATACTCTGTAATAGGTTTTTACCTCCTAACATTTGGAGATGCCAATAAAAACATTACCATGTATTAATAATGAAACCCAGAGTAATATCTCTGTTGATGGAAGTCACTCGCTTTTGTTAGTGGGTGCTTTAATTTCTGCTTCTAGTACCTATTGACACTTAAATATTGTGAAATGAAATTTCAGAATTACAAGAAATAAGATCTTAGAGCAAAGATTTTGGAGACAAGCTTTGGGCAGACAGCTTAGAGACAGAGTGTCAAATGTAAATCTTGCAGAACGGTTCAACAACATTGAAAATTTGGGATGGGTCATCAGAAAGCACTGGTTGCATTGGTTAGGCTATGTGCTTTGGATGCTGTAAAGCAGGTTACTGAAAGGTGGCATTTATAGAAGAACCCTCACACAACAGGAGGCACCCTCAATGGGTATCCAAAAATCTTGGAGGTGAGTTGTCTGTTGCAACCTTGAACTATTGTGGTCCCACCCCCAAGTTCTGGACCAACAGTGGACTCCCAACATGTGTATGGTGGCTGCACAAGAAGTGGCACAGGATAAACTGCAGTGGAAAGGAATGATACTTGACCTCATGGGAAAAAGCCAATGGGCTGGCTGATCAGCATAGAAGGGTCAACATGATGCTGATGTACCATTTCTCAATCGATCTTTATTCCATTTATTTGAAATTATATATTTGTTGATAAAGGTTGTTTAATTTGACCACTGCTGATAAACATCCAATATGTTGGGATTTTTATTGGTGGGTCTTGTTGAAATGAACAATGGATTTTTTAATTTTTGTTAAATTCTATCACATGTTTTACTGTTTTCTTTTCATTTTTACTCTTAGCAAAATGTATATACTTCTACTGAATATTTTGAGATAATTCCAAGAAAACATCATGTTGTTCGCAGAGCTATTGAGGAAGAAAAAGCTCCCTTCAATCATTCTTACCAATGTGACACTAAAGGTAAGAAGTTAACCCCTTTTCATTCAAATTGGCTATTATATATGATTAAGTTGTTTAAACTTTTTAAAAATTAATTGTATGAAGCCTCACCATTTTGTGTTGTCATGTTGGATCTGACCTCTACTGATGCTTGTCACCAATAACATGCCCTCATAGAGGTATTGCTTGCAAATTGGTGCAGCTGAACAGTAACCAATAATTTTTGGGTTTAATTCTTGAAGTCATAAAACTTTTGAACCTTAGAGAAAACCATTTTTGTTCCTATGCTACCAAGCTTCCATGATGCTTTTAAAGAGAGGACTACTAGACCCAGAGGCAATAGAGAAAAGTACATCAACAGGAAAGGAATGTTGAAAAGACCTATATGGTAAGTTTTCTGAAGGTATTTATTATGAAGAAAGCAGTCTTGATATTTTGAGTCTCAAAGTGAGTTTTCTGTGAAGTTACCAAAAGCTTGTGGCAGCTACTACCCTCACAATTTTTTATTTTGAGATTTGTTTTAGTTTTAGTGAATATTGGTACTGGTGGTGCAGATGTTGCCTTACTGTCACTGGGGATGGAAAATTAGTGACACTGTCTGAATAGTAAAAAACAAGACTGAAAATCTACAGTCTATAAGCCCAAGCCTAGTATTTTATATATTTTGTTTTAATTTATCACTGAGCAAAGAAGTGGCTATAAAAATAACTGAACATTACTGAGCAAAGAAGTGGCTATAAAAATAACTGAACATTACTGAGCAAAGAAGTGTCTATAAAAACAATTCTGAACTTCACTTAATACATGGATGGGTGCCCATTAGGTCTACATTCAATCCAGTTTCCAAATTGAACAACTTATTGTTCTATTACACAATAGAGAACACATACAGGGCACACATTAAAGACTAGTCTATTATTATGTAAATAGTCTATAACAAAAAGATAAATCATCCAAGAACAAGGAAAATACAAAGATGTAGAAGTGTGGCAATTTTGCTCACACTTAAAAATCTCTACTTTATGGTAAAAAGGACAGAGCATTTACATGAAGATGTTTGACATACATTGACTGGAACAACTTAGTATAACTCAAGATAAAAAGTCAAGGTGAGATCACATTGCTACAAACTTGGATAAAGTTGAGTAGCATTTGTTTCTCCACATATCTTTGACAATACAATACAAGGTTTGGCTAATTAACTGGAGATCCCTGTCATTGTTTTAGGGTAAGTGCCATGCTCATACAATGACTTAAATGTTTTAGTAAATAACAAGTATAGATAACCATGGGATGAAATTCTACAAAAACAAGTGTTTTTTGAGGTAGCTATCAAGATTTGCTAGAAACACAAGCATCATTAGTAGTTTCATAATATAAAACTGGAGAAATTTTGTGGTTTCTCCCTGGTACCCTCATTTAGGTAATTAGTGGGATAGAGATAAACTGTGCTATGAAATAAATCCTCCCTAAGTCCAGATGCTGACAAGGTTTATATCATGAGCCCTGGACATTGCTTACAAATGAAAGAAGTTTAGGCAAGTAACGAGATAATTTGTTTGCCTCTCTTTGGGAATACTGACACTTCAAAGTTCATCTAGATTTCTAATTTTTTTCATAATATTTATGTGCGCTTTGAACTTACTAATTCTAGATCTTACATTTTATAGCAAGAACTGTCAATTTTTGGTGCTATCCATCAGCCTGTCAGTGTCAATGTCAATACTTCTTCCTGCATTGGTCTTTCTGTCTTGATCAGCCATGTCCTTTCTTCCATCCACCACTATATCAGGTGCCATTCTCATGGTACTACTCTCTTCCCTACTAACAGTATGGGTGACTTATTTGAGCCTAGCTTCAATGTCTTTCCACTTAATACATTTATCTCTCATGATTTTTAAAAGCTATTTGACCAATTTTTTGCTTTAGTAAGATGCAGAGCATTGACCTTACCATCCTTAATTTGGTATTTTCAAGCATACATCCCATTTTTCTATCCAATTTTATTGGTGTTTACTTTCAGCCTTATTAGTATTTTGATGTAACTGAATACTTTTCTAACACTTTTTCACTTAATCTGAGCTGCATTTTGATAGTTTGACAGATTGTTCACCAGATATTAGATTCTCAACACAGGTCTCTTTCCTCTTCATTGGTTCCTTTGATTTTGATTATGATGTTATCTCTACTTATTACCATTATCATTATGTTACTTGCATTACAGACAACCATTCTGAAATATTTCCAGATCTTTAAATGTTTGTTAAGTTAGCAGCTGTTTACTTTTTGCACTGGGTGGATGATAACTCACCATAGGTCCAATGATATGTCCATGCTTTCTACTTACTCATTATATTGAAAGCATTATTTTGTGAAAGTAGGGGTCAAAGATGACATCTGATGAACCCCAATTTTTACTTGATTTGCTCCTTTGTTACACTTTCTGTTCTTGTTACAGTACTAGATGCAAGATACACATCTTTAAGTTGCTAAACTATTGCAACCAAGGATGCCTTGCATCTGTGAGGCATATACTGTCTCTCTATAAATCCTGCTCTAGACCTCCCCTGTGCCTGCAAAGCTATGATGATAGTTTTTTTTATCCTGCATATTTTTCATTTTAGACTCAGCAATCATATCTGGCTGTGATATCTAATCTTATCACATTAACAATGGCCTGTTGGACTTCATATTTTCCTTGTTTGGACATATCCTTATATGATATTGACAATACTGTAGAAATTTTACAGAAACAAGACCTGATGTTCTGGTAGCATGAACTAAATTTTCTTCCCATTCTTTATAGAGTATTTTTACCAACTCCTTTATTTCTTGCCCTTTTGATAATAAAACAACTTTTACTTTTCTGTAAGTAACTTTTTCATCCAATATATTTCCTATATACTCAAGACAGGAACATCTTTTTTTTCTATAGCTTTGCAAATCTTATTACTTTTATAATTTAGTGTAAAAGTACACTTTAAAGTACTGAATCTATTGTTGTTGAGCACCTGCTATTTTAGCCACACCTATAATTGCTTTTACAATAGTTTTATTATATTTTCCATACAAGCTTGTATGTTAACTGAGTAATCTAGTCATCCAAATAAATATGTCTTCTTCATTCAAACTCTTAGATAAGATTTGTTTAAGGAAACAAATTAACTTGCCATTCTAATTAATCATGCTGGAAAATTTTTACTATGTCATGGGTGAATTTTATTGGAACAGAATAAATGGTATGAGGCTTTAAGAGTATGTTATATTAAAGAAAAGAAATTCCCAATAAGTGTGAAACATTTTATTTTGATTTCATATCTGAAAGGAATACTGATCTATGTAGTTTGTCCATATACTAAGTGCTGTAATTCAACCAAAGCTTTATAGAGGCATGTGCTGTTTGGTTATACTCAGGGTATCTTATCAGGTGGTCCATAGGTTGTTGTATTTGACCACAGATCATTTGTTAAAATTAGTTAATGTACTATGGTTAAAAAGGATGGTGCTAGGGAGAAACATAAGAATCAAATAAACTTGCTGACTCAATTATTTTGTACATTACTCTACCCATTAGTTTATTTTTGTGCCAGTAATGGGATCTAGGTTTGTGTCACCTATAGATTGGTCCCTATCTATATTTACAGTCAAGTTTAAGAACCTTAAGATTGGTTAAGAACAAATAGAACTGAGGTGGAATTCTACAGGTGGATACATGTCTTAAAAGTAACCCCTTGCTTTTACAACACAGGCTTGAAACAGGCTTAGTTATGTTTGATTTAGTAGCTATTGACTACTATTTTTTATTTAAATATATTTTTAGATGGCCATCAGGGATAAAAACAAGTTACTTTATAGTGTTAAATAAATGGGGTTTTTTTCATCAGCCATCAAGTAATTTTTGATGAACAGGTTTATTTGAAAAGTATGGATAGTGTTTTTTTAAACTTTAGCAGTCTTTTAAAAAGAATCAAGCATATTTTGTAAATGGGAGCAATAACAAATGTTTTAACATATTTTCACAAAACTATGTTTATTGTTTAAAGATATATTTTACATTTTTAGCCATGATTTGTGGAAAGAGTTTTGATAAGATTTCTGGGCAAGACAGCAGGATTACAGTAAAATGAACTGAGACAAAAATTATGTCAGCTCTTATTGTTATAATGCTGTTGCCTTGAACATAAATATCAGGGTCAGGAGTGGAAGCATCATCATCATTCAGAAGTCTGGATGAAACTTTCACAATCAACACTACTGTTGAGATATGGGTTGGCAGAAGTCTACAAGAAGAGGAGTGGCTTTCCAAGTGCTTGGGAGGGTTTTCCACCCATAGTAGTGCCATGCAGCTGGATTCACCAGTTAAAGACATGCAGTACCCTGGCTGCTGCATTCCTACAACTACACCTAGGTGGTGACATTGAACATAATCCTGGCTGCTACCAATGTCCCATCTGCACTTATACATGTGTCACAACTTCTGACTCTGAGGTTGGTCAATCTACTGCAATTAATGCAGGAAATGGGTGCATCTTTGGTGGGCCACACTAAAAACAGTAAAATATTACAACCCACATTGAACATCCATTTTATACAGAAACACAACATAAAACAAGTACTTCCCTCCTAGGTAAACAGTATCCAGCCAGCACAACATAGTTCACCTTCTCCTACACCTACCACCTAATCTCTCCCCCTTCAACTGAAACATCCTTCCCCCTCCTTCAACTCAAACACTCTCTCCATGCACTCCTATCTCTCTTCCCGGCACACCTTCATCTTGCAGACGGAAAAATGCACCATTAAATACAGCCACAAACAGACCAAGACAGAATGCAACAACATCAACATGATTAAACAAATTCACCATTTGCAACAAACACATTAAACTAAAACACTACATACACAAACAACAGAGCCACATTAGCATCATTCAAGAAACAAAATGGAGATACGCATTCAAAACCCCAAACATCCAAAACCCCAAACATCCAAAACTACACAGTCATCAGGTAGGACAGACAAACTTTCATACCCTACAATGATGAGTCATTCAAAATCAGAAACTTTACCAGTGGACCCCCACAAGGCTTTATTCTAAGACCAATACTTATAAATTTGTACATCCACAACGTACCAACAGCACCAAACAAAATATACTTCTCATAAGCAGAGGACCTAACAATCATATCAGTACACATGGAGAAAAATGCATGCACTACACAAGTACAAGCTTTTATCGCACAATTTGAAAACTGGCTTACCCAATATAAACTGAATGTTGCACCTTCTAAATCCACAAGAACATTGCTCACAAGTCACAACAAACAATGTCAGCACAGATCCACAGCAACATTGAACAAGACCACAATTCCATGTACACATGAAACAAATATAATTCTGGTCGCTTACAACACTTCCATGTCCTTTGCCCCTTATATAAGCAACAAAATCACAAAATTTAGACCCAGACTAAAAACACTAAGGTCACTAAGAAACACAACATTTATACAACACAAGGAATCACTCGTTATAGTATTCAACTAATACATTTGCTCCATAACAGACAATGCCAGTCCTGCCTGACACCCAACCATATCCTACACCTAATTGAAAAAACTACAAGCCATCCAAAGCACAGCACTCAGAATTATTCTGGACAGTACACAATCCACATTCATAGAATACCAACTCCTCGAAGCCAAGATTCTTACAGTTAGACAACACTTAGACATGGTAGGCATAAAAATTTCCTTGCATTGGTCACAAACAGCGGAAACAGCCCATGCTATTTCCTACGTGAACACCCTCGTAAACACAGACAAATAGCAAAAACACTTCACAGACACTACACCAATATTTTTAATTCTATACCACTACCCTCGAACATCACACAGTATAAGAAGCACACCCACCTCACCAGACAAGCACTTGACAACCTCTCTAATAACAAAATACTAGATATCGCCCTACTCACTATAAACTGGAGAGAAACTCAGCTGTCAGGGTCGGAGAGAGTTGCCTGTCACGACTCGCAATGGCCATCACCAATCACTAAAATACCTACAAACACCGCATAGACAACATCCACACAAACGGATATCGACTCTGCCAAGTTAGTCCCCACAAGGTCTCGCATGTCATAGAAGACTGCTCTAACTTGTCAGCCCTCAGACAACAGCATAATATCACCAATATCCTACAGTAATGGTCGGATCCAGTCGACGTGATGCATTTTTTGTGTTGTGCTGGCTTCCTGACATCACAGAGCCCAGAGAACCACAATAACAACAACAACATAAATATTATATTTTCTATATGTAGTAGTTTTAGACAATTGTTTCAAATGTGTTTTTATGGTTGTATTTTATAGAGATACTCATACCAGGCAATGACTGCGCTTTTGTCAAATCACCTCCTAGCTCCAATATTGCTAATTCCTCCTGGGTGTTTGTGAACATATAAAATAAAACCCAAGCCTCAATACTTGTTTCATGGTACTTTAAGAATACCCAGCCTGGTTAACAGACATAACATTAAAAAATTAAATTATCGATATTTGAGTAGCAGAGGTTGCTAAATTTAGTTGCTATGACTTTTCCAAAGATGTAAATCTGTAATTGAAATCCAATACTATATATATGTGAGATACATTATGTAATTTTTTGATTTCTTATTTCACAGTTATTTGTTTGTACTTTCTTCCTGAAGGTTTACCAAACCCATCTCCTGAATTCCCAGTTATTCTGTTTAAGAATATAAATTACAATAATTGCACAGGATCGGGTTTTTATTTAAAACTGCGACCAGGCCAATATCACAGATGGTCAGTTAATAAGGATGACAAGCGTGTTCGAAATATCATCTTTGGATCTATGCTGATGCTTCCCGGATTAAACGTAACATTTCGCGGATGCTGTCCAAGTGGAAATAATTTTATTAAGCAAGTAACTGATTGGCAAAGTACACCAGATATGAATCACTCAGTGTTTTACAAGAACGATCTCAGCTCAACAAGTGGAATATGGTACCAAGGTATATTTATGGATCGTTTTAATACCATGTTTTTGTTATCAGTGTAATTTATATATTTTACATTTTTTTACATATGATTGTCAATGTAACTTTTTGATATTAATTTTAGTTTAATTGGATTGTAATTATATTTTAGTACTTATCATTTAAATACTACTTTTTTATCAGCGATAGCAAGTTAATAAGTAAAAACGTATGAGTGTGTTTCTTTATGTGTTTGTTTGGATAGTCAAGCTTTAAATAGACTCACTTCATGCTTGAAACGGAATAAACTAGGCTGTCTGTTGGCCAAAAAGTGTTCTTATATATTCATAGCTAATGTATATTATCTTAACTCCACGTGTATATGTATGTGGTCAACCTCTACTCACAGTGTTTTTGGCCTTTTCTACCACAAATGGTCAACCAAATGCACAGTTGTTTTGGTTTGTGTTCGTCATTATTTAAATAACTACTACATAAGTGATAATATGTGCTAATAAACAGCAACTATGAGTTACGTTTCTGTTTATTTATTGGACCTATCAAAAGCGTGCAGCCACTCAATGATCTGCCTTTTTTGTGGAAGAAACAAATCATCAAAATATTTAATGTTTGTGTGGGTTTGCACAATACCTCTTAAGCGGGCGATTCCTAAGAGGGCTAAAAATTAATTACGTAACAAGCAACAACAGGAAGACAGACAATAAAGATTACAAGATGCTTTTTCAGATATTTTTATGTACAACTTGCGTTTGTCACAGGAAAAAAGACTGGCCTTTATGAGGTAATTCTTCAGAGTTGTGCTGATATTTCTTCTTTCGTTTTTTTCAGCCTTCCATCAGTAGTAAGACTTGGCTTTTGGCTACTTAGGGTGTGGCATTTTCCAGCTTTGTAGCTGAGACATTTTAATGAGCAACCTTTGAAGTGATATTTTGTTAAAATAGCGAGTCACTTCGTCAGAATCCTGAGGCTGAATTTCCTGGTCTTTTGACGTAGGATTGTTGCACAGGCTTCGGCTTTAATTAAGACACCAATTAAATAAAGGTAAAGCTTCCCAGCTGAGATGCCATGGATTTGCAAGGCATTTGTTTTAGCTATTTAAATCATTCTATTCAGCATTCATGCATCCAGTGGGTTTTTGGGTTGAAATTTTCAAATACATATATTTAAACAAATGAGTTGAATTGTGTTACATGTTACTTTTCTTTTATGTCTATTTTTATATCCTCAGTAAATTTTTATCTATGTTTTCTAGGCTGGCTGTATTGGGACACTTCCTTTTATGTCAAGGTTGATGAGGGTCAAGATTTTAGTATAAGTGATTCTTGTGGATCAGCTTGTTATTTTGGCCAATGCGGGATGGCAGGAAAATGCGAATGCGCTTCAGGGTATTCAGGAAGTCAGTGTGAAATACGTAAGTTTTCTCTTGTTACGTTTTTTATACGATATTAATAATCAGGTGCTAATTGTGTGTTCATAGATACATGAAGTCCACCCGGAATTTGGACAAGTTGTTGCTTCTACAACCCACTTATATAAAACGTATATAGCTTGTCAATTCATTTTTCATTAATTTCATTAGTTGTTCTTAAAGTTATTAATAACTTATACAAAGCCAGGTAATAAAGGCTATCTTGAACCCCCATATGTCACTGTTTTGGTGACCTTTGGGCTATCACTGCCCTTAACTAGTGTTTGCTTGAGACCTACCGATTTGTTGGACCCCTCTTGACCTCTGGCTTGAGTATGTAAATAATTATGAAATAAGAACTTAATCTAGCACATAAACTGAAATTCGTCGCATTACCCCAAAACACAACATCAAAAGTATATAAAAAGTAACGTAAACATTTATTTTTCATATTTAGTATTGGAATTAACAGAAATAATATGTAATCTTGACTGCACTTTGCTTGACAGGAAATGGTAGTAGGGAATGGCTATTTGTATCTGTATTATAAAGAAATATTTGAATTATCAAAGGAAGGAACTCCCCAGACAGACCATAGACTGTTAAAATTTTACAATCTCGATTCATTATTTTGTGTATATTCATAATGGGATTGGTATTTGCTCACCTGTAGTGTAAGGGTAGTAGCAGACCAAAGAAATATAACTGGAGACTGATGATTCCTTCTTACGAGGATACTCTAGAAAGTGTTTGACTGCAGTAAATACCTGACCTAACATTACCTTGACTGTGATGATTTGCTGATTACATGGAAAACAGCGGAGGAAAGTTCTTCTAGCTCGATATACTAATGGATTCCAGTCAGTTACAAGAAATTGCTGGGAAAGAGAATATAGAGGGCGTTCTGTAAGCATAGTCGAGTAAGATAAATTTGTAAGTAAATAAATTAGCAATTAGTCAGGGACAAGAATATCTGAGAGGTTGTTTTAATGTACCCATTTTTATTGAATTCCCATTGTGTCTATTTGGAAGGTACATGGAGAACAAAACCAAGCCAGAGCTGTTGAACAATTGGTCTAGTTATTCACTCAGTTTTTCACAATGTCAGGCGGTCAGGGTATTTATTTTATGAAACAACTATTGTTACCATTTAGTAGTAAGGACATCTTTTTCAAAACCTCTTTACTTTTTTTTCATTGCAGGGCCGGCAACTGATAGTTACCCGACTCAAGAATATCCTCTTGTTCTCTTTAAGAACACTGACTTCGAAGGATCTTTTGTAAAAGTTAAGCCAGACACCTATAATGTATTTGCTACAAATCGGCAAAATAGCAGAATAAACGAATACCAATCAATGAGAGTTCTATATAACCGAACTGTAATATTTTCAAGAAATAACGTTTTCACGGCAACTTTAACTATAGGAGTTGATATTGAAGATATTTCTTATTTTATGCGAGGAAATATAGATCTGGCAAATATCATATGGTTTTACTATGATTATGGAATGGATGCCGACTTTTCAGTCAAAGTTGTTGGGAATACAAATTGTAATAACTGTAGTTTGTCGCATGGCAGTTGTTACACGGGTACTTGTAAATGTCTTTCAGGATATTCTGGCCAAAATTGTGATGTACCTCCGTAATGCTAAAATATGGACACATTTCATGTTTAATCCTCTCTGTCTGTCTGTCTGTCTGTCTGTCTTCTCTCTCACTCTCTCTCTCTCTCTCTCTCTCTCTCTCTCTCTCTCTCTCTCTCTCTCTCTCTTTCTCTCTCTCTCTCTCTCTGTGTCTCTCTCTCTCTCTCTCTCTCTCTCTCTCTCTCTCTCTCTCTTTCTCTCTCTCNTCTCTCTCTCTCTCTCTCGCTCTCTCTCTCTCTCTCTCTCTCTCTCTCTCTCTCTCTCTCTCTCTCTCTCTCTCTCTCTCTTTCTTTCTCGCTAAATTTGGGTGAAGCCCTACTTTGGATGGAGACATGTTACCTCGTGCACAGTTACTGGGTAAATGATGTAAGAAGTAAAGCGTACATTCATACATCAACGACATCTCATTCGAAATATTGCCGTAGTTTTTAGCCGGAAGCCAGCGTAAATAGCCAGTCTGAAATAATTATGTAAAGATCTGTTTATCTTTTCATTACAGATAATTGCCAACTCTTACTGACAAATCAATACGGTGTCTTTATACCTCTTAGATTTTTATTTGAGAAAGTATTTCTCATTGAAGAGAACCAGTGCATCGCCACCAGGATGCAATTCATGAATAAATAATTAACATCTTGCTTTCAAGACAAAAAGCAATACTGGTTCATGGTACGTGGTTTAATAGACATCATGGTAGGTATATTTGAGGTCTTCTTGGAGCAACCGAGCACCTGCTTGGATGATATTCATACTGTCGTTTACTCCTCCTCCTGTGGTGCCTCATTATAAGACGTTGGCGAAAACCAAATTAGTTCAGTCTTTTCTCCTTCTCGGCTTCTGCAAGAACGTCATCACTGAGACTTTAATCCATTCTGCCAAATGGTTAACAAAAGTTGGGCTTTGTGCCCCTCATGATCATTTTCTTTTGATCTTTCCTGTAACCATCATTTGTTTGAGTCCCACTTTTTCCATAAAATACCCAAAAACTTCTCATATATGTCATCCTGGCAGTTGGTAATTTTCTTTTTGCTTCAAGTAGACTATGCCTCCAAAGCAAAACCTTTTTTTCTTATCAACGTCAAACACCACTCATCAAAATTTTTCTGTAATTAATATATGGAGATTTATTCTCTTAGGAACATATTTATATTTTGTTTGCAGCACGATTTATACTTGTAGCGGTGGACCATCATCGATCTATATCTCGTAGAGCTGTTAAGAATCCGCCGAATCAAGTACCACCCACTCCTTTTTGTACGTTAAAAAATCCCAAGAGTTTCTGTTCAGAATGAAATTGAAAGACAAAATACTAAATTATTCTGCCCACACCAAATTGTGTTATGATTGGCAATGTGAGTCCTTACTTTCAATCAAGTTCAGCTTAACATATCAATGACTTGTCTAATTTATTATCTATTTTTGCTAGAGCACAGCTGGAACTGTGAAAAAGCTATTCAACTGCATTATTATACACGTTTGCCAATGTTGACTCTTATGTTACAATGTACATATTTTTAAAAAAGCTGTATCAATGTATTTTATTCAGACAAGTAACTTTGATAGTTCAACGTATTAGTGGGATTGACATCTTTTTTCTGTCTTTTTCTCCCGTTTCTTGTTAAAATAACATTTGCTGTAAAATGCTGGGATTTTAGGATTGATACTGCATTACTTTGAACTAAGAAATTCAGATCTTTGTGTCGACAAATTCTCTCTCCTTGCGCACGTTGCACTCTTTTGGCGTCACCTCTGGATATTTTTTGTGAAGCAGAAACATCAACTGAACATTCAGTATACGCTGTTGTTTTTTTTCATCAGCAGTACTGATACAGTAAACCAAACGATAAACATTCCAGGTTTTTCCCCTTTCTCACCGCGCCCCTTTGGTAATGCAACGGGGCGCATTGCCATACCAAAGGGGCGTGGTGAGAAGGGGAAAAACGAATGTTTGCCTGAATGTTTTCCTTTCAAACATGTCATTAATCTACGCCCGAAAATCACGTTTCATACAGAAAAACGGGAATTAACTTTCCTTACTCAAAACACATTGATATGAAGAAATTAGAGATAAAGAAAGTGTAAAAGAAAGTGTTAAAGGCCCATACATGGAAATAGATAATTGCACCCAATACTTCAGATGAAGTTTGAAAAAATTAATCCCGAAAGGGAAATGACTAAATTGAAAATTAATTCCAGGATAGATCTAAGCTGGGTATTGATACATGTTAAAGATGATTATCAAGCAGAGTGGGATTGCTAGTATCCGTCTTCGTAATATCACGCATGCGATCGCACGTACACACCTCTATACACGCCCAAAATGTCCCTGTTATGCAAAACATCACACGGGCGAAACGAGAAAATTTCGATGAAAATTTCTTTAAATCTCAGCAATTTAATTGGCCCTCTTCGTGTAAATCTGTCACCAGGTCGTCATATCACTCACGTCAATACATTCAAGGGCGGTGGAAGGGATATGCCTGTTGAGACCAGTTTTGGTTAAAAGAACACTCACCAACAAAAAGCATATGACAAACCACTGTAGTATCTCTCTAGCATAGTTATGCATTAGAGCTATCCGCAAAGTATTTTCCTCAACCCAGTGAATTTTGATTCTCTCTGACCCCTGTTCACCTTTTAACAATAGAATAACGTCGTCAGACAGATTGTACCTTTCTAATTTTCCATTCCACCTCAAACTCCAGATTGGATCGAGGCTTAGATGTTCCACTTACTTACTAGTTCTTATTATTAGTTCTTTATTGGTTAGATGTTACTGGTCGTAGTTATGAATCCCTCTGTTTTTGCAAGAAATCTTGGAGTTCAGAACTTTTTGTATGCTTCTTTGGTGAATGACATTAGAAAGTGATCAGTATTATCCGTCAGTGGTTCTGGTGGAGAAATCTGCAGCACTTGTCTTGAAATATCACCGTGCTACTTGAATTGGCTCTTGAACTACTCTAGGTTATATCTTGGATGGGCTTAGGTTTTCATTAAATTTTAGGGACAGTTTTTAGCTCATTACCACTGAACGGCGATTAGAATTAACGTCAACACATGATTAAGACTGCATTTCGGAAACTAGCTGATCATTATATATTGACATGGATATATTGGTTTGTTGTTTTGTCCCGGGCCCAGTCCAGGTGTTTCTTTCCTTTGGGTATACGTAAAACCATGTATTCGTAACAACCAGCTTGTTTTCATGCATCAGTCAATCAACTTAGTCACTTATTTTGTTTCTTCCACCAAGGCCATACAGCCCAACCGTTGTTCCTTTTTTCCGGGACCACTTTTGTGTTGAGGTCACTCATCGCTTAATTTACACGGACTGGAAGTCATCTGGGGATGTGTGCAAGACACTGATTCTGTGGCCCTAAGCTTCAGCTGTAGACGCGTACACAATAATCATGTTGATATGGATCGGACTGGCTTTCAGTTTGATTAGGAGCTATCGCTTAGATTTGAGGACAAAAAGAGTGCACAAAGTTAGTAAGTCTTGCAGAAATTCAAAGAGAAATCCCATCTATTTCTTTCCCTTCATCAGATGATCTTCCCATATCCACCTGGCCTTGCAGAAGCCAAAGCACTGAATGTACATCCTTTTACCATCAATGGGGGCATTATCCAGTTTTCCACCTTGGTAAGGTGTTCGAACGCTCCATGAACCAATCCTTGATACCACTGATTTGAAGTTTTTGGCTGAAATTAAGTGCAGGGGTTGAGACAGTTATTGTTTTTGACCTCCACTCTTCTGCCAAGAGGGCTTTCATCATATGCAGCTAGCAAGGCGTGCAGGTCATTTCTTTCCCGATGTTGCGATATATATATATATATATATATATATATATATATATATATATAGAGAGAGAGAGAGAGAGAGAGAGAGAGAGATACAGAGACAGATAGAGGGGGGATAGAGAGGGGTGTAAAAATACAAATTATTGAAAAAATAAACAAAAATGAAAATATCTAGAGCTTTCCAATATTTCGGATTTAGATAAAGAAAATGGTCTACCTAATCCAAAATATTAAAATTCTGACATATTGAAAAGTTCGGTATGCTCTATCTGCATTGCAAAAATGGATTTCAGCCCAACTTAAAAATAAACACCAGGCCCCTGGCTAAAACCCAGAAACCCCAGCCACTAACAATATGCAGGTCACATAAAGCGACTCTCTCATATTTTATGTGATCAACAACAAGAACAAAACATAAACGAAAACAATAGGCTTAAAATAAGCCGGACTGTGACGCGACAAAAAATAACAAAAACAAAATAAGGCAGAGGCAGGATTGTTGAGTCACTAAGAAAGGAGGGGATAAAGAAAAGTACGCTATTCCCAAAAATACGTACATACATAAAAATGTAGGCTAGTGAAAATTAAAACGTTACTGTATTGTGAACTAGGCTTGAAAATGGCAAAAAATTAACGGACATACCATATGGAACTTCAAATATCGTGGAAGCTTCATGCAAAGATATTGTGTGATGGCAATGTTAAAGGCAAGCGGAGTCCATATTTGCGCAGTGGCAAAGAACCCACAAAAAGTAAAAAACTTGAGATTCCGTCAATTTTACCCCAAAATATATGTATTTCACAATACAAACTTCCATACCACTATTTTTTTCGGCTTCATTTTATGAAAATTTTACCAAATATTCAATGATAATTAAAAAATCAGCAAAAAAAGATTCTTAAATACTGTCCACCAATTTATGGACTTTAACTTGCCTTCAAGGCAAATGACAAAAACCTAAGATTCTAAAAAAATACCATACACTTACTGATATCAATTTTGATTGTCACATGTGCTTAGATTGCAATTTAATTACAATAAATAAACAATAAAAAACATGAAATCTCATGAACACTGCTGTTTAAAGTACTATGGGTATGTATTAAATAAAATCACTGAAGCAAACGTAAGCCCCTTCCTTACGATCATAAAAAGGTCCTCTTATAACTGAACCTCTTGTTGGATCAATGTTACTTCTGAATTAAAACACGTAAGAAATCAGTGATTATATACATTTGGACAGTGCGATCAAACACTACACAACTCTGACAAACGTCTTTCCTTGGACATTAAATCTAACAAAACATTCAATTTTGCTTATCAGGTTGGTATATAGGGTGATGCATTTTTTCCCCAAATGGGGTGGTGAAGAGCTCTATTGCTATGTTTTCTAATCATATAGATATTGGTTATGTAAAAATCTAGCTAATAACAAGCCGCATACCACTGACTGGTGCCTAAATTACCCTGACACAACCGATTGGTGTACTAATCAGCCCTTGTAAAATCTTCTTTTTCACCGAATGAGTACGAGTTTAACCAACTTGGTCTATTTGATCACTAACATCCAAGAATGCATATCAGTTTCTTTCTATATTATGAATTCAGAAGAAATTTCTCTAGCAGATACGCTATTTGCCTCCAGAGGTAAAGCACCGAAAAAAATATTTTCTCGTATAATAAAGTAAAAGGATTCTTGTATACTATATAGTTTATCTCATGTCGCCAATTACACTGTGCTTAATATGTCATTATATCGTCATCGATATATACCTCCTGCTGCTCTCCCATAAACATATTCTAGTTGGGTATCCTATAAATTATAACTACTACTTCGAGAATAGAAATTAAAGCAGCCTTTTTTGCACATCATTAGAATTCTATTTTACATATCTAATCACAATCTATTAAGAATAACTCAATTGATTAAAAATTTTAAGTTCCCGATATCAGATCTTCAAAAATTCATAGTTTTGTGTCATATACCTGGGACAAGGGTGCATACATGGCCACATATGCTCACAATTCATGTCATTCAAATATAGTTTTACTCTGGATATACCACCTTTCCAAACGTTTTTTCTTGAGTGTGTGGCTTCCTTTGAATGTATTTCTTATCCCTTAACATTTTCACAAATGGAAATTATCCTTAATAATATATAATACTTCCTGATATATATATATAAAATTCTAAAAGGGCGAATTCACTTATCTACCGGCTAGATAGACATCAGTAAATGGTGACTTTATTTGTGCATCAATAAATAGAATAACGGAAAAGTTAACAAAACAATGAAAAAAATTATATCAAGGCAGAGAAAAAGCTTCTTGACATTCTTAATCAAATCATTTACGTTTGCTAAGTTTATTTTTAACCCTCAAGACTACATTTCTAAAAAGAATTCTAAAAAAAAATTCTGTCAAAATTCTATCAAGGAATACACTCTCGATCAAATCATATCAGACACTCTCAATCAAATTAAACCAGACACTCTCAATCAAATCATATCAGACACTCGCAATCAAATCATTTAAGTCTGCTACGTTTGTTTTTAACCCTCAAGACTACATTTCTAAAAAAAATTCTAAAAAAAAATTATATCAAAACTCTATCAAGGAATACACCCTCAATCAAATCATATCAGACACTCCCAATCAAATCATATCAGGCACTCTCAATCAAATCAAACCAGACACTCCCAATCAAATCATATCAGACACTCTAAATCAAATCAAACCAGACACTCCCAATCAAATCATATCAGACACTCTCAATCAAATTAAACCAGACACTCTCAATCAAATCATATCAGACACTCGCAATCAAATCATTTAAGTCTGCTACGTTTGTTTTTAACCCTCAAGACTACATTTCTAAAGTAAAACAAGTGGAATACATAAGTTGCAGCGAACTGAATTCGAACAAATGGTTATGGGTTTAATGGACAACAGCTCTATCAACAGAGATATCGACTCTACGTTCTTAACTAAGTCTTAACCAAATTCGTCACAGATTCCCTTTCTCAAAAATAATTTATTAGTGTTTCAAGGGCCTTTTAACATTCAAATGAAAATTACACTTAGCAAAATTTTGTTTGCGTAGGATTATTTCTAAGCAACACTATTTCACCAAAACATATTCTTTATACTGACGCCTTGGAATATTGGTTCCTAGCTTAGTCTGATATAGTCCCCTAAATCAAAAGAGGAGAAGACTTGAACGAAACCGTTTAAAAACTAAAACCAGTTCAACATTAGGCAACCATTCTTAACTTTCAAATTTCCAGTACGTCTCAGGCTGATAAAAAAAAGACTGGTGTCTCAACAGAGGTTGAATATTTACTACTACAACAATGTCAATTATAATCATCACGAAAATAAAGTTCTTATTCACCACCTGTACACCTTCTGACCCTTTTAATTGTTAAATAGTGTTATACTGAGATCTGTGATAACTTCTCGTGTTTTGTCTCAAAAACTCCCGTATACAATCCCTTCTACCCGTCCAATCCGTCTTTTGGCTTCTTTGCGTGGTATGTATATACCTCACAAAAAAAAGCCAGGCTACTGCGTTCACCCCTGCCAATGCATAAAAGAAATAGTCTAAATTGCCCTCTAAAGTTGGAATTTTTTCAGTACCCATCCGGAGGACTTTAAATCCACAGGCGTCAGCTATTCCGATAAGGAGTGAGCCAATGAAACTTCCAAATCCATTTGCAACAAAGAAAAGCCCAGTGGCTATACTCCGCATTGATTTGGGAGCATGCGTGTATGCATATTCTAATCCTGCAAAGTGAAAAAATGATACTAAATTGCTTGAACTACATGAACTACTACCTAATGAAAATCAGCGGTAGTAAAACATATATTGTTCAAATAAATGATTACTGGTACAAAACTTAAAAATCGCTCCCAAAATAAAGTTCATTTCGGTCGATAGCTATTTTGCTGGAACAAGACTGGGCGCAAGATAAGAAAGCGGAAAGCAAGTATGTTTTTAATTCAATATTGAAAACAAAGAGATGATGCCAATTTTTATAATAGGCAGAACAAACCTCACAACTTTTGGTGACTGGGTGTTTAAAACAATTCTTTTCGTTAGTAAAGAGGAAGTGATGAAAACTGAATATGAATTGCCTCTAATGGCCCTAAATAAAAAGTAGACCAAGTTTGGCCAATTATTTTGAAGTGGTTTATCTCCAAATTTTCACTGCATTGGCAGTTTAGCAGAAAATGCTGTTAGTGGAAAACCAGAATTTACAATTCTGCTTGTACCTTTGCATTTTTATTTATTTTTTCGTGAGGCTGAGCTGGACAAACACGGGTTTTTTCTCTAAAACACTGAGCACGTGCCCTTTTATTCTATCCAACAGCCTTAAGGACCTCAAGCTGGGACTACACGCCGCAGGGACGCGACCCTCGGATGACAGATTAGGGATTCCACACGTGGACCAACGCAGTCTAAGGAACGGACAACCTCGACAGAAAACCCTGGTCCTATAAGTCTGGGGATTAAGCAGAAGGTTTACTGCCTACTTCCATAAAAACCCCAGCTAGATGCAGAAACTACGAACATCAGAATTCAACAAGAAAACCTGGGAGGAGCGGTGATCGCCGACACCGGCATCATAATGACGAAAGATGAAAGCCTACGGAAAGCTCAGCGTCGGTTCAGATCTCTTGCAAGTCCAAAAACAACATTTACAATTGGACACTGTAATGTCAGAACGAAACATAGAGAAGGAGCTACAGCACAGAAAGTGAGAGAGATGGAGAGGTACCACCTTGAGGTTTTTGGGATCAGTGAATGCCAATGGACAGGTGCATGATTTAGGAATCTTCAAGATACGATGGCACCAACATGTGTCGAACAAGACAGTTCCAGGCAGCGAGGATCAGTTAGGAGGTGAGAAGAAGCAGGTGGAATTGAATTGGCCATGTACTGAGGAAAGATTAACAAGATGACTGTGCTGTGGCCCTCGGTTGGACACCTGAAGGATGGAGAAAAAGAGGCCGCCCAAAAACAACATGGCGAGGAATGGTGGATATGGAGCAGAATGTTGCTGGCTGGAGGACCTGGAGTTCTCAAGGTCGGGTAGCTGCAGTTCGACAACAGTGGGGGGAAGATGTTAAAGTCTTGCGTGCCTCCTGGCACAGTGAGGTTTATGTAAAGTAACCCTTAAGGATGTACGGCGTACGTACCTTGCATCACACCGACACTTAAACTTATATACAACCATACTTAAATTTTTGGCAGGCAAGTCATCCTTTGTAGACGAAGGAAGAAATTTTTCTATTTCAATAGCAATTTTTATGTATTTTTCAATTACAACAACCAGCACTTGTTGAGGCTAGACCTATTGTGAACAAAATGCCAGCTGCAGTCAACCAAAGGGAAGAATTAGTCAGTTACATGAGATGCAATTGTAATATTTTGTTCTTTAATATCGAAAATGGGCAACGACGAATCAATGACAAATACTTTTTCTAAGATGCCCTAAGGAAGCTGATACAGTTATAAATTATGTAATCGGTAAGGAAATTTGGGAAGAATCTGCATTATCTAACTTTAACAGCCCAGGACTTTTAAGTACAATTTTGATAGAATATTCAAAACTCACGTGCATCTTAACTTAAGTATACTCCAACCTTAGTATACAATACTAGCTACAATTGTCTTCTTCCTCTAGATTGGTTATTTCCTTTTAAATAAAACTAAGTGCAATGAAAAGACCTTCATAGAACTAAACTAAAATTGCTTATTTATAATATATATATATATATATATATATATATATATATATATATACATACATATTTATGTGTGTGTGTGTGAAGTACATAAACAGCGCAACCGTTTCATCGTACATATGGGACCTGAAAGAAAAGAACATCAGCCCCACCCTGAAATGGTCGGTAATAACTCAAGTGCAACCCTATTCAAACAAATCATAAAAATGCAACCTTTGTTTCGAAGAAAAGTTCGGGATCCTTAATCACACTAACAAAGAGGAATGGTTGAACAGGCGTAGTGAACTCATAGCAAAATGTGGACACTTAAATAAATTCCTGTTAGCTAATTATAAGTCAAAGGACTAGGTGTGATAAAGCAATCAAATCTCTTAATTACCGCATGTTCAATTATACCAATTATGTCAATTCCATGAGGGTGATTTGATATCTTTTGTAATTTGTCCTAGTTATAACTAGATATGCCATAGAAATATGTTCATTATGTTTAGATGACGATTGTGAAAACATGAAACTGACAGTTCTAAAGTTCTAAGTTTTGTTGATTTTTTTGTCGTTTACCATATGATAGCTCTAATATTCTTATATTACTGAGCACTGTCGATAGTTAATAATTACTTCCATACTAGTATACATATATACCTAAGGTAAAACACGAAAAAAAGAACTATGATTGCAACTAATAGTTCTTATAGTTCTTATTTTTCGTGTTTTACCTTATGCATATTGCTCTGCAAAATGCATTGAGCACTTTTTGATACGAATACACAAGATTACACACACACGCAAACACACACACATATACATATATATATATATATATATAGTGTTTCAACGAACTAAATCATTTATNGTCGTTTACCATATGATAGCTCTAATATTCTTATATTACTGAGCACTGTCGATAGTTAATAATTACTTCCATACTGGTATACATATATACCTAAGGTAAAACACGAAAAAAGAACTATGATTGCAACTAATAGTTCTTATAGTTCTTATTTTTCGTGTTTTACCTTATGCATATTGCTCTGCAAAATGCATTGAGCACTTTTTGATACGAATACACAAGATTACACACACACGCAAACACACACACATATACATATATATATATATATATATAGTGTTTCAACGAACTAAATCATTTATTTACTTACAATTATTCAATTATTTTGACACGATCTGCAATTCAACAGAAGGTGCAAACATGTTGTATTTCCTGTAGCAACCAAAAACAACAATAAAAACAATAAAAATAATGGAGCTGTACATTTTAGATTTGCATTCTTAATATTAGTGATAACATTACATTACCATGTTTATGAAGTATCAGATACCTTATATGACGACTAATTAATCTCTATAATGTTCACGTTCTGCTTCTAATTGGGAAACAATGATCAGTTATATTAAATTATCTCGTCAATCATCCTCGGGATAAAAAAAAAGAAGCCAGTCTTGTAAAAACACCATATTGCACTTTAAAAATGACAGTGCGACATTTAGCATTATGTACTCTTACCTGTTACAGAAACAAATACTTCACTGATCCCAGACACAGCATACTGTGGGATTTGATAATAAATCATCAAGTCTGTAGCATTAACATCGGTTCCACTAATAGTCTTCTGTAAATATTTTTGTGTATTAAGTCTTCGTCTTTCTACCAGAGCAGCAAAAACCATGGACAGGGAGCCCAGTATCATACCTAAAAGGAATACCAAAACACATCACCAAGTAAGCATCTTTTACAAAAGTCAAACGCCATCCATTACAAAAGTCAAATACCAACTAAACCAAGTTCTCAGTAAGGGGTGAAATCACACTAAAGTTCACAGTAACTATAAACTGAAAGTCAAAAAAGTCCCCCAAAACAAACCCGCTTCTGACATGATCAAAATTGTTTCCTCTACCAATATCAAGATGATAAAAGGAAAGCCGAATAACCCAATGATCACTCATTAAATTTTCCTGGTACTTTAACTCGTCGCTGTCTTTCTGACAAATGTTAATCTGATCGTTGTGCGCTTGGACAAATGAGGACTCAGCCACATTGAAGTCCGACTCGAAGTAAACATTGCTGGGACAACTAAGGTTGCACCAAAAGAAAGAGGTGCTATTCAATTAAGGACACGACCAGTATGACTGATCAATATTTCCCTCGACTTCCAATTGATGGGACAAAAGTGACCCCTTCCCGACAAAACAAAATTGGAGGGAAAGGAAAAGAACATACTGTTCATGAAATTACCTGTAGCAACAAGAGAATTGTATGCACTGGAGAATAAAAATGGATATTTGAACAACGTCTCAAAGAATATTTAAATCCTGTCAAAATGGTAAATCCACAAATAAGAAAATGCTTAAACCAGATTTCAAAATTTAAGCACAATTTTCGCTAGGAAAACTTACAACAATTAATTACAACTAATTACTTAATGATGTGGCATCTTTCTCTAAAAATAGCACCCAGTGTAAATCGTCCGGTTCACAGCATGATAAACGGTACTATACTGTCAGTGGCTCTTCTAACGTTTCTTTTTTGTCTCAGGTCGACATCTTGGTGCGTACAACCGTTTATCTGTAAAATGGGAATGATGGAGGCAGAATAACCAGCTGCCAGTCAGGTGAGCTTAATTTTGATGACAAAAATTGTCCTGACAAATTCCGGGAAAGAGCCTTCCCATTATTGGGTTTCTAAGGGTCTATTACTAAGCAAAAACAAAATTAAATCCTGAATCTAAAACTAAATTTAAAACCCCCAAAACAAATAACAGTACTAGCGACAGAACAAGAATGCCCGTTATTTGAAGTAGAAAACACTGAAGTGACTTATGACTTTGAAAATCAACCTCCAGAATATGTCATGAAAACTTTACCGCTGGGACCGAAAAATGCGGTACTACATGAATTTGACCTAAAGGACGTTCTAGCAGAATTAGACAAACTACTGAAATATGGTAACAACAATAACGTGAGCAACAACACTACCACCAATATCAACATTAAAACTCTTAATTACATTAAAAAATGCAAGAAGATGAAATCCTCAAAAAATATCATAATGACTAAGAAGTACCGGAAAGATAAGAACCTGTTAGCGATACCTTGCGACAAAGGCATGAGGATATGTGTTATTAAAAGAGAAACGTATGAGTCGAAATTAGATACTATCATCAACTTGCCATAATTTGAAGAGATAGTCACCACCAGAAAAAATGCACAACACCCAGTGTTAAAAGAGGAAGAACGAATTGTCAACAAGCTGAAACAGTTGTACGAGGACGATCAGATCAGTAAGGAGTTATACCGAAAACCAAAACTAGTAGGACGCCAACCAGAGAGACTTAATGGACTTGCAAAAGTACATAAAACATCAGTTCCAGTAAATCAACTACTGTCGATGCATGGATCTTCCTACTATCAAATAGCATCGCAGGTAGCAGATTGGTTGTCGCCAGTGGATGAACGCAAGATCAGTTCATCCACAAAGCATATCAGCGACAGTCTTAACAACTTCAAACTACAGGAAGATGAAGAACTGGTGAGCTTTGATATATCATCCTTATATACACGTAGCAGAAGTGATAAACTTTTGTATGGAACTGCTATTTAGCGGGAGATATGAACTTCCACCAGTTCCAAAAGAAACCTTCATCGCATTAGCGGAGATTGCATCTTGTGGAGTCATTATGTCAACACACCGTGGATATTTCAAACAGTTGGATGGGCTAGCCATGGGTAGTCCACCAGCACCTCACTCAGCTAACGGATGGTTAAGTCAATACGATCCAACGATCCAACAATCCGAGGAGATTCCAAACTTTTCAACCGTTACATGGACGATATCTTACAAGAGATCAAACGCAGGGAGATTGAAGGTAAATTAAACATGATCCATCAACTACACAATAACTTGTCCTTGACAATCGAGTGACAGGTAAGAGGTAAAATATCTTTTTTGGATATGCAAATAATATGTGACCAACAAGGCCGACTCAGTTCTACATGGTGTAGCAAACCTACAGAGACAGGGTTGATTTTGAATTACCATGCATTGGCACTCCGACGTTATAAGCGATCGGTTGTATCTGGATTTGTACACCGGATAACCCGTGCATGCAGCACAGGAAACATTTCCATTCCAGTATGTTGAAAGCTAAAAGAATACTGGAAAGAAACCAATACCCTCCAATGTTCTATGAACCCATCATGAACCCATCAAACAATCACCCCCATCATGGAAAACAATCGTCCCGAAATTGATGTGACAGTTACCACTCATTATCCATCTTCAAACCAACCATCGGGTTCGGTAGAACCCATAGCAGTTCAGAAGTCACAGAAGACTATGAACGAGCACTGCATAGAAGTGAGGCACCATGCAGACTGATAATGACTTGGCGAAAACTGAAAACAACATTACCATCGTTGAAATCAAAAGTTGAGAAGCACCTAAAAGTGGTTACAGCATGCCAAATTACGTGTCCAGGTTGTGAATTTGGACGTCTGGTTTGTGCCTTTGACATGTGTATTAGACTGATACTAATATTTTTGTTTATATTTTTTCAGGTTTGAAAATGATAATAAATAATCGAAAATATTCACCTAACATATACATATATAAAATCAAATCCTTTTAATCTTATTTAAACTGGTCATTGGGTTTGTGTGTATGTGTGTGCGCGCGCATGTGTAGTGTAAATTTGTGAGTAAGTGAGTGAGTATATCCTCTTATCTGGGGTTATGAAACAAAGAGTCAAATCAGAACTTGAAAGTGGTCAACAGGAACAGGAGAAAACTGTCACTTAATAGGATAGGATGGGTAGCAATACTCGGGAAATTTGGGATTAAGATGGATGACAATGGGATCCAAGTGCCCTTTTCATGTTAAAGATAACCAGTGTGTGTCTAATTGTTGTCCTAAAAATGCCTGTAATTTGTCCTGTATCAATTTGAGTTACTTTGTCGCCAATAATATCGCACAAATAGGACTACATTCCATTATCCGAGGTTGCAGGCGATCGGTTACGGCAAAATGAACATCGCTAGAAGTTCCGGTAGTCAATAACATTAGGCACTTAAAACAACCTTTAAAAGGGCCAGTGAAAACTGATGTTCAGAATAATAACCATGCAATAGTTATCTAAAATAGTCACTCGTAGTAAATAAATAAATAATAAATTAAAAATAGTGTGACTTACCAAAACTTATTTTTTGTAAATGTTTAAAGTTAAATCCACAATACGCAATTAATGGATAGAAAATGTAATCAACTGTAGGAATAAACAGCAACACAAAAATGACATTTAACAGTGAAAGCCACGCTGCAGGTACTGAAAATCCGAGCACAGTTGTGTTCATATGTATTCCTTGCAATAAAAATGTGCCGAAAACCTTAAGATAAAGAAGGGAAAAAAATATCTTTAAATAGATTATTCCATGTCAATCCACCTGATCCAAGGTAAAAATGTAGATACATATTTATAATTTATAAAAATTTAACAAAATATTAAGAAAGCCTCAAAAAAGAGCCGTGGCTTAATGGTTAATGCAGTAGTTGCACAGTAACCAAGGGCTTCCGGGGTCGATTCTCCGAGCGGGCGGCAGGAAGAGCATCCGGCCAAGAAATTCCTCACTACCAAAACAAAGTCCCTCTGAAAGCCACCGTCTGGACCCAAATAGCTGAAGGGGCGGATGGCGTTTAAAACTAAAAAAAAATATTAAGAAAGCCTAAAAGGTGACTGGGTACCTTCAAATCATTCAAACCGTACCTTCAAATCATTCAAACCCTTCACAATTATAACTCTCTCATGTAGCACTGGAGAAACGGCTACTGCATGGAAAAAATATTAAGGCATACTGATCTTTGTTCTTTCCAGACCTCGGCAAGATCGAAGAATATCATCTCCATGTTTCTCTAATAATCTTGAAAATTCTGAACGCTATGGACAGAGAGGAAGCCATAGATGTAAGAGCTTTCTAATAATTTTGAAAATTTTGAACTTTATCGACTCAGAGGAAGAAATAGATGTAAGAGCCTGACGCTGGGGGAAGTATCTCTCGAAACGTAGCTCAGAAAAAGCTTACGACTCAAGACATGATAATCTATTAAAGCATACTATTTTGTTGCAAAATGTTAATTACTTTGAATTCAGTTTGTCTCCAACAAAAATTAAGAGTTGAAATTTCAAATTAGGTTACTGCTTTCACATTTTCTATTGTATGGCGAGCCAAATTTTCATTGTAGTCATTGTAAACTAAGTTGCCCGTAGCTTAAACTATAACCACTATGACAACTTTTCCCAAGTGTACCCCGTCAACATTTTGCATTACAGTTTACTTAATGTACAAGTTCACTGTCAGTTCTTATTTGATGTGATGCATGATAAGTAAGATTTGTTCCAGTAATCAATACCTTTCCTGAAACAATTCGTTACTGCTTGATTAACTTGGAAGCAAATAAATGTTAAAAGGCAATGGCAATTGGCTTCATAGAGTAATGATATTTATAAAACGTCTGATTTCATGTAACATTACGAGCATATGGTGGACACCGTTTCTTTACTAGCCACAGTCGCAAAAACAGAAATTTAAAGATGTTAAATAATAATGGCAGCAGTAATATTGATAAATTATTTAATAATGCTATTATTACTTAATCACTCCTCCTCCTACCGATCCTACTCCTCCTACCCCTACTGCTTCTCCTCTTCCTCTAACTTTCCACTATTATTACTTCTACTGTTATTATTTCTACTTCCGGTACTGCTACTACACTTTCTGCTACTTGTAGAACTATAACTACTACTACTACAACAATAAAAAACTATTAATATTACTATAATTATCAACATCATCATCGTCACCATTATTATTAATATGATTATTACTGTTAGTAATATTTTTATTAGTATTACTATTATTATTATTATTATCATTATTATTATATTTACTATAGTATTCAATGTTGTCAAGCTTTGGCCTGACAATGTGCTCCGTGCAGGACAAGGATTAATAGTTCTTCCATGTTTACGATTATTGGTTTCGTTACGAAGTCAAGTTTGGTTTGAGCTGTTTCGTTTAAATATTCTTTAAATATTCAAAGTGTCTATTTGGCCGTCTGAAGGCTCAACCTATTCTACCGTCTTTTACCCGAAGTAAAATTTAATTGGTCGATCTGGTTAAGCCATGTGATGCGTTTCTGTTAAAGCCACAACATTAGGGTTAGGGTCAGGGTTAGGAACAATCGGAACAATAGAGTTTCCAGTCAATGACAGTAGAATAGGATTCCACATGTCTGACGGCTAAATAGCAACTGCCTTAAATATTTCAAAATCTTATTTGTACGTTTTGTGGAGTTGACCTCCTTACCTTAGGCCGCCGTGCTTGGCAAGGTAGAAATCCTATCCCACAAGTTGAAGGAGATCAAGCGGAAAACAACACGCCAATAAGTAACAACAGCAACAATGCTAAAAAACTTTCATCAACAAACAAATAATTAAATGTTCCTTAATGGGCATATGTAACAGTGTAAGCGGCTTTTAACTGCATCAGAGAAAAATGGCGTCGTGTAAATGTCGCGTAATTTGGAATTTAAATGTGCATTGATATGAACTACTTGAAACGGATTTCTTTACTGTTCACAGCAGCAACGATTTGACCGAGGAATTCCTGTAATCGACTGGTTTTGATTTTACTATGAAACAAGGAAGTTTGACTAGCCAAAGCTGAAAGTTAATAAAGTTTTGCTAACGATTATTTCAAATCTTTTTCCTGTAACTTAAGCCTAAGTGATCTCGAATCTGTCAATACAACAGTAAAGAAGATGTCAATTATTATCTATGACTACTTCAAAAATAAATTATGGAACGATTCAATAGTAAATGACAATAATTTTGCCAAGAATTATGGATGACGCACGGTTAAAGGAATGAAAACAAAACTAAAGGCATTAAAATTAAATTGTGGTACTGTAAAATAATCAGATTTTTGCCTCAGCTGATATGGAAAAAAACAGTCCAAAGGACTACCATGGTAGATAACAACTAGTGACCTTAATCACCCACAGGAAAATTCTTAAAATCTCTTTTGAGTCTTTGTCAAGACTATCCTCAATAAAGATACATCTTTCCTGAATTCCTTTACCAAAGATCAGTGTTTTCAAAATTTCTTGACATCATTTTAGTCGTTTTCCCCTCTAGACGCTTTTCTATTCCCAACTGAATACAATCTCTAAAATCACTCACGATTCCATTTAATATTTCTCCTCTGTCGTATTAACAGGTCACCAACTTCACAACAAGGATGGAGTCCCCTAGCTAATATTTCCCGTACCCTTGGAGTCAGATATCTACATCCAGTTTTTGTGGATTGGTTTTATAGAAGAGCTTTTTAACTGAAGTATTTTGTGACATTTCGGTTCTTGGTCCCACCCGGTCAGATTGGAAAAAAATTTCTTCTGTTCTGAGATGAACATTCTAACTTTTGAGCCTCTTCTCTTTAATTTACTGCTTTAAAAATGTTGACATCTTCTAGATGCGATTTTGTGTTCGACTCTCTTCTGAAACATAGTTACCTTGATCACAGCAGTCCACCAACCTTATTTGTCAAACTGCAGATGTTTGAGAACATATAAATATGTTGAACTATACCATAAATCAAGCTCGAAGTAAATTTTGGAGTCTCGTAATACGCTTCCAATCTTAAAAATGCCCTATACTTAAAGTCGTTTCCTACCACCATCTACCAGAAAACTTCTCTTGAGTATATTTTTGCCAGACTTCAAATCTTATATTATGGCAGAGAATTTTATTACTCCAGCTATTCCATTCAACCGTGGTATCCCACAGGGCTATTGTCTCAGCTACCAACTCATCAATTTCTGATTTAATATACTTATTTAGTATATTGGAAGCGAAAAGTATAGGCAGCTTTGCTTTTTTTCCCATGTTGCATATGATCAGCCATGATACCAAGACATTTATCTCTCTTTCATTTTTTCCAAATAACTTCAAATAATTAATTAACAGTAAGTGAACTAGATTTTCGTTTCACCTTTCTTAAAATTAATCTCAGTGGATCATGCATATAACAAAATTTAGAGGGTATAGGTTACCTCCTTGAAAGAAGCCGCCCCTCCTCTTTATATTTAATAAAACTTTATAGAAAGATGTTAGCTTTATGTTCCAATTCTTCATGAATCTTTGTAAAAAGCTGATAACATTATCGGCCACGTTAGTCATCCTTAAGCTCTCTAATATCCATGAGTGGAAGATCATGTCAAAGGCCTTTTTGAAATCGAACCGAGCCATTCCAAGGTTAATGTGTCTTTTTTTTGCAATCTCTGGCTACAGTTTCATCTGTGAGAACTTGATCCTTAGTTCCACTACTGTTTCGTCATCATCTCTTCTGTTCAGTTGGTAGCTTTATTGGCTATTATTGGCTTCAAGAAAATCATACAAAGAGCTTGTGATTAGATCTGTCAGGAATTTCGACATGTGTCAGCCATGATATTGGGCAATAGTTGTCAACGAATAGAAAGATATCTTAGTACTAGTACTAAGTCTGTTATTGTGGCATTGAATTCAGACTGGATATTTGTTATTGCCCTGTTTGGTGATAAAAACAACAATAAATAGGCACAAAAACCCATGTTATAATGCATGTCAATTATTGTTATTGTTATTATTATCATCATTATTATTGAAAAATTTCTTTAGTTAAGCTTTTATAATTATTTCTATTATTATCATTATTATTGTTATTACTACTGTTAAACGTTTGTCGCTCTCTAAATATCAGTGGTAATGTGTTTTGGGGGTTTGGCATCAACAAGATTTCTCAAATCCCGAGAATCTTTCTCAGAAT
The DNA here is from genome assembly GCA_003991215.1 of Morbakka virulenta. Classification (NCBI taxonomy): domain Eukaryota; kingdom Metazoa; phylum Cnidaria; class Cubozoa; order Carybdeida; family Carukiidae; genus Morbakka; species Morbakka virulenta. The sequence continues at coordinate 273,599 of RDPX01000228.1, forward strand.
CATGGCAGAATGTAATTATCACAGTTTTCAGCAACTCAGCGGTGTCTCTATTCTGATGTCCTTCAATTTCTTCTTTAGTTCCTTTGGAGTTGTTCCAGGTTCTTTAAACTGTGTGGCCTTGAAATACCATGTGCCTTCTGGCATGGAATACCAAGCCACTTGGCAGTAATGCTAAAATGCATTGTGATATTTTATGAAAACAAGAAGTAAATCATACTGCCTAATCCACTGCGTGGGTCAACAAGGCACACAAACTACTGAAGAACCTGGGGTTGATATTGGAAAGGAAAATCGAGAGCTTATAGTTGAACTAGTAAATTTGACACTTGAACAGATTGAGAATAGAACACATGAGGTGAGAGACAGAGCTAAAAAGAAATAGGTAGAAATGTATACATGGTTGTGGTAGTTGATAATTTCATTGAAAATAATAGAGAAAAGATACATGTTGCCTGTGATGACATAATATGTGAACTTGGAACCTCTGAATTGACTGAGATGGAAGGAGGCTACACTACCTTAGCTAACATTCTCTTCAAAAACAAACCTTACTATTAAGCTTCATAACCTAGCTCTTAGGCAGATATAGGTAATGAAACTCAGAAGAATTTAATCTCCATCAATAATGTAATATACTCAACAGCAAAAACTGCAACCCAAAAGCTTGGCAATAAAATAAAAAAGAATAAACTGAAACAAGTCAAAAAGGAAACAACATGGAAAATGAAAATAAAGATGGAAATAGAGTCTAATTCTAGAGGACTGCAGGAGAAAGAATAAGAACTTCAGGTGTTCAGCATGATTGGATTATTAACAGTTTCGAAATGTACAAGATCTCACCAATAATTACAAATTTTTTAAAGAAAAGCATGCCAAAGTTGAACAGTGTTGTAAGAATAAACTGAACAACAAAACTGAATAAAGTCATTAACAAGGATAAAAACCTAATTGAGACTTTTATTACGATTCAAAACCACTACAGAAGTTAAAACATTAAAGTAAATATGGCGTGAGCATTATAACATAAACAATGTTACGTCAGCAAGGGAGAATCCTAATTTAAGAGCAGGATTCTAAAATAGGAAGAATCCAATCTGAGAGCAGGATTCTACAATAGGCCAATCACAGCACAGGACTCTAAAAATAGGCGAATCACAACATTCACCCCACCATCAACCGAAAGCATAAACCATAAAGTGATACATGAAATGTCTATAAAAATAATATATATCTAATGTTCATGAGCTAACCTGTAATAAAAATATGTAAACGATACACCCAGAGATTATACTGGCTGGTACCAGTTTACAAGGTTATTGAAGTGCCCTTTTTGAAACTTAGCAATAAACCAAACTATAGATCTAATCGATCTACTGCTTTTAGAAACACGACTAGAGCGTCTCAAATGTTGAGTGATATCAGGTGGTGTAGAGGGTTGGATATGAGAATTGTTGTCAAAACCATATGACAGAGTTTCATCCAGGTATCGTAAGTATTCAAATTGGTAGAATCTCTAATGGTGGTAGAAGTATAGTATTTCAAATCTCCCATAGGAACAAGATGCCTAGTTGAAACCGTAAGCTCCTTTCCAGCCTCACTCCGCACAAAAGCATAACCTGGATTCGCGTGAATAAGTTCTACTTCCTCAACAAGGGCTTCTGCTTTACTAGAACGTGGAAATTTCTTCACAAGAACTTTATTACAATCACATAGAAAGCTAGGAACTGAAGGGCCCACAGATGACCTTTGTGAAAACTGGAAAAAACGTTCATATGGGGTACAGTTGATTGTTGTGCACAATAGAGATCTAACAGAGTGCAAAACGTCAGGTAAAACATTTTGCCAATGACTAGTGTGTAGATTTTTCGAGGCTAAGGCTAAAGTAATAGAATTCCACAATACTCCATTATACCATTCTGTAATCCCATTTCCTTGGGGGTTGTAACGGGAAGTTTTACTTGTTGCAACTCCTTTTCCATTGAGATATATTACGAATTCATGACTCAAAAATCCTGAACCCCTATCTGAGTGAACATATGAGGGCATTCCCATCATTGAAAATAATGGTGATAAAGCTTGAATGACTGAACTTGCACTAGTATCCTTGCATGGCACTACAAATATGAAACGGGAATATTCATCAACTATATTTATAAAGTATCTATTATGATCAGTGGATTGTAATGGTCCTTTAAATTCCATATTTAATTTTTCCCACGGTTGAGTGGCCTTTAAAATGTGTAGATTTTCAGTTTTATGAAACTGAAGTTTATGCAAAGAGCATAGTTTACATGAACTTATGACATATTTCACGTCCACCATAGAAAAGGGCAAATTATTCTGCTTTCCAAAGTGATACATCCGAGTTACTCCGGGGTTGCAAAGTGCCACATGTAAGTCATTCAAATTATTTGTATTCGTCATTGAACACGGAACATGAGTCAGGGTGTCAGCAGTTACATTTTCTACTCCAGGTCTAAATGAAATATCATAATTGTGTGTAGATAACTCCATCTTCCACTTCAGGATAGTATCATTCTTAATCTTGGCCTTACTTTTAAAGTAAAAAATATACACGAGAGCTTTCTGAACCGTAATTAATTTGAAATTTCTATTAGTGAGATAATGCCGCTAATGCGTGATTGCTTCTATTATTGCTCGCGCGTCCATTTTGACTGAAGTATGTGTGATTTCGGTATTATTCAAGGATCGGGAGTAGAAAGCAGCTAGTCTATCATTTTGAATCAAGGTAGCCGCAATGGCAAAATTGGAACCATCCTTTTCCACGGTGAAAGGAGAGTTTTCACCAATGGTTTCAACTACAGAGTCCTCAACTTCTTTCTTCAAACTTCTAAAAGCATAAAGCGTATCTTCATTTAAAGGAAACTCAGAAGCTTTATTGAGTGGATGAATTTTATCGGAAAAGTGCGAGATCCGTCTGGAATAATATGCGAACAGTCCACAGCAGCGCTGTAAGCTTTTATGATTAGTTGGTGGTGGAAGTTCTCTCAATGCCTTAAGGCGAATAGGGTCAGGTCTGATGTCTCCATTTTCGATCACTGCTCCCAGTGCATAAAGCTTCGTAACTCCAAAATCACATTTCTCATTATAAGCCAGTGAATGTTTCTTAGGAGACTCGTTAAATTTGAGTAATTTGGCGTCATGGTCAGCTTTATCATTACCGCAAACATAGATATTATCTAGGTAAGCTAAAGTTCCTTCAAGACCATCTACTTTAATAATATCCTCAAGAGCCCGCTGAAAAGATTAAACACCATTTACAACGCCAAATTGGATTCTTGTTAACTGGTAAAGAGCGTTTCCTCCCTGGAATACTGTATAAGGTTTATCTGAGTCTTTTATGGCAATTTGATGATAAGCGCTTTTCAAATCGATTTCACCAAATACCCTGAATTTTGCAATATCATTCAATAAATCATTTAGATTTGGGAGAGGATAACCATCCAAAAGAGTGAACTTGTTGATCTTTTGCGAATAGTCAATGGCTAATCGGTTTTTTTGAACTGCCATCATCGGTCACAACAACAATCTGTGCCCTCCAAAGTGAGGTACTTGGCTTGATAATTCCTTCTGCTAGTAATCTTGTTAGTTCAAAATCAATAAATTCTTTATCAGCCTTGGAATATTCACGTGAAGGAGTAATGACTGGGTGACAGTCAGCAGTCAAGTTAAGAAATTGATCAGGGGCACTAACATCAAGTGTTGAAAGTCCACATATGTTCAAAGGTGGTCTATCACGAGAGAGCTGGAATGAGATACTTTGCTGTGTACTTTGAAAGTCTACACCTAAAATCATGTCACTACATAATTCTGGAAGAATTAAAACTTTCACGTTCGTATATTCGATATTCCCAATCATAATATTAATCTCCACATAACCACATGTTTTCGCTATTAAGGATGATTGGGCCATGTTGATAGGTTGAAAATGAGGGATAACCTTTAGCTTGAGTTGAGAGGCAAACTTTTCACTTAAGAAACTGTCCGTACTGCACGAATCCATCAAGGCATTAGTAGTAAATCCATTAACTGACACATTCAGACGAGCATTTTTTAAAGTGCTAAGTATCGCAACAGATAATGTGACAAGTGTTGGGCAGATACATGAAATCTGGCTAGGCCGGGACCCACGACATACTTTGGCAAAGTGGCCAACTTTCTGACATTTGTGACATACTGAATCCTTGGCAGGCCATTTTGACCATGTTTCCTATTGCCACAAAAGAAACAATTCTGGCTTTTTGATGAGTATGAGGTCGTACCAAAAGCTTGGTTTGAAGAAACTGAAGCACACATAGCTAGATTACCATCTATCTGATTCACAGTACTCTCAACAGAAGACTGATCATCTTGGAGGAGTAAACCTTCCTTCTTTTGCTTCTTTTGAGTAACTACAACTTGGCTGTTAATATCGGGATGGAAAGTTTCACTATCTTTCTGTGCAGATTCAAGGGAGTGAGCCTGCGTAAAAATAGTGTTCAGATCTGGATCAGAATTTTCGAGTAAACGTTGGCGAATATAGTTTGATTGGATTCCTGCCACAAAAGCACCTTTGCTATATTCTTCACTTTATTGTGCTGCAGAAGGCGATGAGAAATTACACTCCTTACTGAGGGAACGAAGAATTTGTAAATCTTAATCCAGAGACTCGCTTGACTGTTGTCTCCTAGTGGCTAGAACATGACGTGCGAAAAGAATACTCTTTTCTTTTACATATAGCTTCTTCAATAAAGCAATTGCGTCATCATAGGTGTCACTGTTTTCAATATACTGATAAATCCTGGTGCTTACATGATTCGTGATAACTACTAACTTATCAACAGGTGGAGTCGTATCCGGTAATATTTGTATAAAGTTCTCCAAGGTTTTCAACCAAGGTAACCACTCAGTCTTTGCGGTCGGACTATTCGGATCCACATCCAACTAATAAGGCCTAAGATAACGTTCCACGTTGAATCGTAATAAAATTGTTGTAAGAATATTACAACTAACTGAATAAAGTCAATAACAAGAATAAAAACCTGATTGAGGCTTATATTAGGATTCAAAACTACTACAGAAGTTAAAATATTAAAATAAACTGGCGTGAGCATTACAACATAAACAATGTTAAGTCAGCAAGGTAGAATCCTAATCTAAGAGCAGGATTTTAAAATAGGCCAACCACAACACAGGATTCTAAAAATAGGCCAATCACAACAAACACCTCCCTTTTTCTCTCCCACAACACTGTGACTACTAAATCTAACCCTATTAAAATCAAATCTGGTATCTTTCAGAGAGACTCCCTTTCCCCACTTCTCTTCTGCATATTGCTTATTCCCTTGTCCAATGAACTTAATAATGGCAAATATGGCTACACTATCTTTGACAAGCAGATTAACCACTTTTTCTATATGGGTAACTTGAAATGCAAAATGTGATCAACGGATCATACGGATTACTAATTACTGTTAAGCAGTTCTGTAATGATATTTGCATGGAAATTGGCCTCAATAAGTGTGCAAAAGCTACATTATCATGTGGAAGACTAGCAAAAACCACATCCATAGATCTTGATGCAGAAATGACAATCAGAGAACTTGATCCTGAGGAAATGTACAAATACTTAGGAGTAAACGAAGGCAATGGGATTAGCCATGCTAGAAGGAGAAAATCTGTAAGAAATACTACCGAAGAGTCTGATTTGTGCTTAAAACTGAGCTTAACTCAAAAAACTGAATTGAGACGATAGACACCCTTGCTGTACCAGTTGTACAATAGAGCTACAACATAATGAACTGGAACCCTCCTGACATTAAACGGATGGACTGTAAAACTAGAAAACTATTCTCACCAAATGGTATGTTCCACCCCAAAGCAAACATTAACTGTCTTTGCCTAGAAGTGGGATGTGGAGTCATGCAACTTGAAATGTCTTATAAAAGCATGATGATTGGAATGAAACAATAGGCCTAGCTCGAATCAAAAGATGACTGGATGATGAAACTGGCTGTCTTGTTTACTCACTTGTACTGAGTTACTGTAATGTTCTAGAAACTAGAATGGCCTAGAAGTGTATGGAATAATCTCTTGATGTAAATATATGGAATATTTGGAAAGATACCAGAGTGTATGTAAATATTGAGAATATATACTACAACATACTAGAATGACTCAGATTGGTAGTTCATTAAAAGTTAACTCAAACTGTTGATAAACAACTCATATTACAACAAATTTGAATCTAAAGTTAACTCTATAGCATTTGGTTAGTAATTTGGAGAGTTTTAGGCAAAAATGACAGGTCAAACTATGGGATTTAACAAATGCACTTGAATATTTTGGACAAAACAGTTTCATTGTTGTAAGCATTATTATGGTTAAAATAAACTTATTATTATGGTGATAAATTTATCATTAGGTACAAAAAGTGGGAGAAGCAGAAAAGGGACTAAGTAAAATTATATTTGTATTATATTATTATTATTATTATTATTATTATATTTGTTTATATTTGTCATATACAAAGTAACTATGTATATATAAGTTGGCTAAAATTATGGGATGACAGTTTAATGCTGCATCATTCAGGCACAAGCCAAATCTGCCCAGAAGAAAATGACATCCATAGAAGCTACAGTGCTATATACTAATAAAAAAATGGGCAGTTTTAAAAATTATTTATGAAAATTTTTTAATACCTGATAGAAAAGAATGTAATATATCACCAAAAATCCAAATGGTGGAAAAAAGTCACACAAAGCTTTCACTTCATTAACCTCTATGTCTGGAAAGCTCCCTCCATATCGAATTGCGGCCCTGTCCAGCCAGTGGCGTAATGGAATAACTTTTTCAAGTTCAGTCACATTTGATCTAAAGAAATGGAAAACAGCCAAGTGGACTAAAAGGTAATGCTTAACAATACTGTGTATCATGGACGTCTACACTTCTAAATAGCTATGATGGATTTCATGATGATATCTGTCAAAAAGAAGAAAAAACCCAAATGCTATTCAGGTTATTAAACTGATTACCCCTTACACTATTCACTATGATTAACTTAATTCTGGCTAGACATTATTCATTGGAAGACAATAAGCAAAACTTTAAAAAAATGTTTGTGTTTCACATTGCTTCAAACCTTTGGGGTTGAAACCACTCTTCTTTATGCCTTATAATAACAAGGTGATAAGCTAAAATGTACCCATATACTATGGTGAGCAGATAACTTTGGCAAAATTAAAGGACATAATTGATGGCTGATGCTATGATGTCATAAAAGGGCATGGGGCATGTGGGGTCACTTCAACAACACAATGTGCTAGCTATAGCACAATTCTATGCCGGTATACTAAGTTCATATGCAATTTATATTGATTATAAACTGTCACATACAAGTGGTAGTTAGAACTCTTTAAAAAAACAGGCTAGGCTAGAAGTACTGGTAGATTTAGTGTGCTGCATGTTTGGTATACTCACATTTCATTCATATTTTGCCAAAGAATGTATCTCCTTCATCAACTATGGCTTGGATAGCAGTGCATCATGGAAGTCTGAACAGGTCAAGCTGCAACCGAACTTCAACACAAATGCAGCCTTGATGGATGATAGAGCCATTTGTGTTTTTACAAGGCCCCGGTTGTTGTTCATAACTGAAAAAATATGCTCGACTGGTACATTAATTGCTGGCAGACAGCATAGGAATTCAACAAGCCAGAGTAATTGTGCATGTGGAATGCTGAACTTTGCAAAATGTACAAAGATCTTATGCCATCATACAGCAGGTGGAGTCTTATCCCATGTCCAGTTAGCAATCTGCTGTTCATTCATGAAGATCTGCAAGTAATGCACTTCATTGAACAGTTGGTTATCATCATGCTCTAATGGTAATGAGGCTCACTGTGCATCCAATGAAGCTTGCAGTGTCCCAGATTTTGGATGCTCCACCTTGAATCTGTAGAATTTTTATGCACACCCCCTTTGTTGCATGAAAGTAGCAGGCAAGAACAGTAATAACTTTAATCGATCCATGATTTGACCCATCAAAGAAATTTGAAACAAAAATTCACAGCTAACAAATCTGCTTTTACTTCAGATTGAATGTGTGGAAGAAACACTTTTGAAAGAAGAGCTTGAGCTTTTGTCCTGCTGCACCTATATTTTGACTAGCATGTTTTCTGATGGAACAAAATGATTGTCTGAGACTTACAGCATAATAGGCAAAAGTGCCCTCCAGGGCAGCAAGCTTACTTTTGGTATCCTCCATACCCTATTTCGAGAAAAAAAAAAGTCACAGAATGAGTAGATCTTCCATTGTCCAAGTCATGTTTGTGTTCGTGATTTTTTTGATGCTGCAGTGCAGCTGAATGTCCTATACTAGCAACATTAATGCTGCTTTTGCAAACATTGCAATAAGCATCCATATACAAATCATGCTTACTTAGGAAAGGGAATTCTTTTGTCCAACTTTCATTAAATGTGTACTTCCTTTTCTTGGACATAGTGTAAAGTTAAAAGTCTTCTAAAAAGTTAAGGCCCTCTTGAACATAAGAACTATAACCTAAATATAAGCTAGAACTTCATGTAGCACTGTTTGCTGTCGCTTGGGCATGCAAACTGAGAGCTTGCTGGAGGCAGATGAGTAATGTTTATGTTTCCCCAAGGGTGGGCCTTGATGATTGCATAATCTTTGTGACTCGCAATTGAACATCAGAAGGGGGCCAAATTCACTTTTCTCCATGGTGCTGTTAACAATCTGTTAGTCCATAGTCAATGCTATTGTTAGGCAATTGTATTTGTGCACTGCACCAGACACTCACAAGCTTCCAAGCCCATCCTCTCAATGCGTGATTAACAGTTGAAAAGATGCATGTAGGACATTGAAGGTGACAAATCTATTTAAATCCATGCCTACCAGCTTTGATTCCTGAGGCCTCATTTTGTCAGACTTCCAACAATGGCAAAGCAGTTGCATGCATGGACAAAATGTACAAAAAAGTGTATGTTTTCTTCTAACAATTTTAAGGGAGCATTACAAACACATAGCATTTGTGGCTATAGTCAATACAGCAATTTCTTTATTTGCCTGCACATTTCATATGCCAATGTGATTTATCTACTTCTCTGTCTTCACAAAGAACCAAAACAACAATACTTTGTTTCTTCATCAGAAAAGAACTTGTGTAAATTGGCTGACAGGATACAATTCCAACCCTAAAATGTCTTTGCTATTGACCTGTTATTGACTCTTACCAACCACTAAGCACCCTAATTCTTGCTTGTCTGCAATTCTCAGGACCAGCTACACGCTTTTTTTTATAAGCATAACTCTTATAAGCATATCAGGGTCAAAATCGTGTTTTTCTTAAGAATACTCTAAGCATACCCTCAGGGTGAAAAGTATAAAACAGAAACTGATTTATCGGAAAGTATTTTCTTTTGTTTTGGTAAAATAAAGTAATATTTCTTCAAAAGGGCAAATCAAGAGAAAAAACAAAGTGTTTTAGTTTTTTAAAGTAACGACTTTTCTGTTAAACAGTTCAAACAAGCAAATGAAAAATGTCAAATATTCCTTCTCTCTCTACACCATGTTCTTCATTCGACTCTTCGAAATCGTTGTCGTCGTTCTCCAATTCAATCACTTCTTCCTCGTAATCATCTTCATTGATGTTTGCAACGGTTTCAGGTGCGTTCGCTACTGGTGTCTGGTTTGTTGGTTCGACAAGTGAAGGAGGGGGGACTGTGTATTGGGGAAGACCTTCTGGTTTTATCTTCTCGTCATC